>OU611759.1:10788252-11055752 GCA_914767535.2 Dunaliella primolecta | reverse complement strand
CATGCTGGTAAACGTGTACAGGAGCATGCATGTTGCTGTGGCACTCTCATCAGTGTTTGACCAGGGAACCATGCAACTTGAATGCAGGATGAAGAAGTCAAGCTATCTGAGAAGACGAGATGGAGAAGGCAAGCAATGTACGCAATTGCCACCTCACAGTCCTTCATAGCTTGACAAAGAAGGCTGTAGAAAAGCAAGCACAAAGTTCTACAGGGTGTAACGTTAATTAACAGAGTGTAGAGAAACCTTATAAGGTTTCTCTACACTCACCTTAACGTCACTCTCGCGAGTGCGCAGTGGAGCATAAAGCTCAGCCTCAAACTTGTCCTTACATAATTTACAATTAACAATCACAAATTCACAATAATTTCTCAACCCACTTCTCAAAGACTGTCAACGGAGATACTTTGAAATATCAACTAACTTCCAACAGAAGTCTCTACGTTGCATTCCCCCCCCTTTAAAATGAGGCAGGAGGTTGCTTAGGAAGAAAAAAAATTAGAATCAGATAAAAATCCGCAGAGAGAGAGAGAGAGAGAGAGAGAGAGAGAGAGAGAGAGAGAGAGAGAGAGAGAGAGAGAGAGAGAGGTTGGACTACCAGCTGCAGCTAATCAAGCAGAATCTGTGAACTTTGCGGGCTGCTTCCTGGTCCTCAAAGGACGCTGGTAGTCTTGCTGCTGTTGCGGCTCCTCTCCCCAGCGGTTGACCTGCGTGTGCAAGGAACTAGAAAAGGGTTGCCTGCAGGCCCTCCCCAGCTGGAGATAACTCCAGCGCAGTAGATGGCTGTTGTGCTGTATGTGAAGCTGATTTCAATATGCAGAGGCCGTGAAGGTTATATTGGCTGCATTAAGGATGCAGCGAGGTCTTTGTTTCAACCTTTTTAAGCAAGCTATTGTGGACGTGGCATTTGATCAAGCTGGGACACTGAAGTTGAAAAGCCACATACATGACATAACTTTTGTGATTTTGAAAGGCCTGGTGAAATTGGGGCATGAATTTGGGGTGCTGTTTTCACACATTTCCTGGGTGAAATTTTAGGTAGAAATCAAGTACAACGTTTGATAAAATCCTAGAAGAAATTTTTACAACGTTTCCTGTGTCAAACAATCTGTCGCAACTCGTGCTTTCCTTGCAATTTCATCCAAAACACCTTCAGCTTTTTCAGCTTTACAGTCTGGAGTAGCAAGCTCTGCAAATTAGTTTGCAAAGGTTGGTGAGGGCAGAGTGCATTTAGAGCACTCGATGAAGGGCTTCTTTGATTTCAGGGGTGTGAGCACAACTCCCCAATATTGGAGATGCTCTTCAAAATTTCTTGACAACATTAAAATGTCAGCTAAGTAAACAAGCACAAAGCGGTTGATGTGCTGCCTAACTGCCCAAAGGCAGTTTTGTATGCATCACACGCCTTCATTCTAATTTGGTGAAAAACAGGCTTCATATCTAGACAAAAGAAAATCCATGCGCCATACAGTTGATCGGGCAGGTCATCAATCCTTTGAAAAGGATATGGATTTTTTTACTGTCATGCTGTTCAGTTTTCTGTAATCAACGCACATTCTCAGTGCACCATCTTTTTTTCTCACGAACAGTTCAGGGCAACCATAGGGCTACTGGATTCAATAAGACCTTTTTCCAGCAGCTCTTGAATTTTGCTCTTGGAGCTCATTGGGTGCTAGCTTGTAGATTGGGCCCATTTTTGGTGTTATGCCTGGTTCTAATCCAATTGCATGGTTACGTGGTTCGGGAAAGAAGGGCTCAGCTTCTACGTCTGCAAACTCCTGAAGTAACGCTGAGCAATCAAGTTGGAGTGTGCCATTGCTATCTGTGCCGGCAGATTTAATGATCCGGATCCCAAGCTGGATTTTTCTTTTTACCTCTTTTGCAAATTGCATGGCTGAAATAACTGGATTGCACAAACTAGATTCATCACTTTTAAATGGTGTGAAAAGGATTTCAGTGACCCTTCCTTCCAATCAACTATGTGGTGGAGCCATGGCATCCCCAGGATCAAGTCTTCGCCGTGAGTTCTGTCACTGCCAAATTTTTTTTGACTGCCAATTGTTTGTTGGATACAGGGAACTTTGTTTTCCAACAGACCATCTACTGATACAGTGTTTTCCTGCTCCACAAATTCATCTCATTAGAAATTTCCAGAAACTTTAACCTCTGCTAGCAAGGGAGGCCATTCCTTGCTGCTGAGTACACAAGACGACCTTGACCGGCCAAAATCAGGCTCGTGCATGTGAGGTTGTGAACAGATAAAAAATTTAAGGTTTCCCCGCCCTCTCATCGTTATGCCAGATGAACAGCATCTTCCCACAACCCGCAAACAACCTCCTCCCTGCCTGGCAAGCCAAGCCCTGAGGAGGCACACCAGTCCAACAACAGCTACTGACCAGCCACCTGCCTTGCACAAGGTATGCATGCCAAGTTTTTATTTTGAAAGACAAACAGGCTCAAATTGCCAGGCACACGCCCTGAACATCTTAATGGGATTTAGGCTTGTCAGCGCAAGCACACTGCAAGCCTTTATAGCACACAAGATGGCGACTGCTCCAGATCCCGAAACTAGGGAACACTGGAGATGGTTTGCTTACAATGAAGTGGCCGCACAAGGTCCCCTGTCTGGTTTTGGAGATGACATTGTCAAAGTGTGGCTAGAGGAAACTCAAAATCTCACTCATCTCAAAATTGGAGTTATCCATGGCACATTGGACAACAAACTCCATGCCCTCAACACTGAAGCGGCTAAGCACTTGACCCATTCCTTCATCGGCAAAAGCATCAACCATGCCTTTGCCATCAAGAAAATTAACGGCTCCTGGTACCTATTTGACTCAGAACTCACATCTCCAAGCATCATCACGGACGCTAAAGACTCACAGAATTGGGGTGGTATGGCTCATACCTTCGAGCTCTTTGTCCTTAAGCACAAAACATCCCAGAATGGCTACCCTTGCCCACAACCGTACATAGAAGCTCAAGATAAAGCTTTCTGTCTTCTACATGCCTTCAACATGGCTATGGGCACACACATTCTCTCTGGCGCCTCTGTTCTTTCACACATACAACAGCTAGAACATACCCTCGCTCTTCTCAACCTTGCACACATCTCCCTGCGCCACCTCTACACACCAGGCATCGGAAACTTTAACGTCACAATTATAAATCACTACCTGCACTACCTGCCCTGGAATGCAAACCACAATTTTTACCTCCAATACTCACACACTGACCTCCAACAGGGCCAAATTAATAGGCGCTTCATAGAGCATCTGTCAAATAGCTCTGCTTACACATCTGCTAGCATCCTCACCTCCAGGAATCAGGTCGGACAGCTCCATGCCAAGACCCTCAAGAATATTGGAAATGCCTCCCCTTACAACCAGAGTACCTGGTGCATCCTGGACTCTGAGAATTCACATCCTGCTTACCTTACAACAGACGAAAGCTGGCATCAGCTTAGTGGAAACATTCTCACCATCCGGTCTGGCTCCTTTTGGGACCATCTGGCTGCCACATCTGACCTTCATCTTGCTGATCCAAAGAGAAAAGAAAAAAGAAAAAACTACGTAGGTAGAGAAAACTCTCCCTACATCAATTAAGGAAAGAGACACATTGGCTCAAAGAGCTGTGAGTCTCCCTTACCAGAAGATGAGAGGGGAGTTAGTGTGGGTCAGGTGGGTTTCTGGCAGCACGCTGCTCCAGGGCACCAGTGTTATGATGAGTGCTTTTATTTTCAATGGCACGTCTGGTAGAGGTAAGTTTGTGCGCAAATTGTACAGAATGGGCATGGAGTTTTCTTGCAAGTGTTTCAGATCTCTGTGAGTCAATCCCTAATTTTTTTAATTGATCAAGGGTATGGGCATTGTAGATAGTCCCACCCACACCCAGGAGGATAGGGTGGGTAGTAATCTCTGCACCTTGGAGTTGTTTGCACCGTTCACTGTGTTGTTGCTGTGAGGCTTCTAGCTGGGCACCAGGCCTCGTATCTTCACAGTACTTGATTTCTATTAAGTGAATATGGCGGGCTGGAGTTGTGCTACTCCCCATACTGCGCAGTACCCGGTTTGAGGGTGGAGTAGGTGGTCTGTTTGGGTTGGTTAGGTGAGGAGTAACCAAGATTGCATCAGGGCGGCTGGAGTTGCGTCTGGTTTGCATAGAAACCGTGGGTTTGAAGAGGTTGGGAGGTACAGCTCGATTAGAGACTTGCTCAGGGACTTGCAGGTCGTGCTGGGCCAAACGGCTTTTGTTGCCTGCATCCAACTGCACAAGATTGGCCCCATAAGAGCCTTCACTGATCAATTTCAAGATCATCCTGCAAGCAATATTGTGACGCTCAGTTACCATGTTACGCATGACGGGGCATTGGCAGCCAGATAGGATGTGGAGAGCGCTATCCATGTGATGGCAATCAGGTAGGGGACATGTCAGGCTAGTGGATCTTTTATATCGGACCGCATGTTTCTGATTGTAGAGGGTGCCTGTGCGGTATTGGAAGACAGTGCGTTTCATTCGAGTTGAGAGACCGGGCATGTTCCAAAAGGCATTGCTAATTTTCTTGCTTACTTGAGGTAGCAAGCTCTGGTAGTAAGTGTAGTAGCCTGTCTTCCTGTCAGCATAGCCCAGCTTGTGTTTAGCATGCATATGGGATTTCAAAGCATTTTTAAGGTCTGGGAGGTAGCTCAGACGAGGAGAAGAAGGGTGGGATTGAGGAGGCCTAGGATTTGCCTCTTCACTAGCCAGCCAGATTGTATTGTGGAAGGGATTTCCTCCTGGGCCAGCGCTAGGGAGTCCAGTATCAGTTAGGTTGCCATCTTTGAGGGAGGCCTGGTATTTAGCAACCTGATCTGTGCATTCATTCCCAGCTATTCCAGCATGAGACTTGACCTTGTAGAAAAAGATGTGATCTTGAGAGGCTCGGGCAAGGTTTGATATCTTCTTCAACACATCTCCTTGCGCATGATGCCTATGCTTTTCTGGATACAGGATTTGCTTTCTGAGTTGATGAAGTGAGCTAAGGCTATCTGTGGCAATATGTGTGTAATCGTGAGTGAGCGCAGCAGCAATGGCAGCGAGCTCAGCTCTTCCTATGGTATTGGTAATTCCAGCGCCATTAGGTTCAACTAATTTTTGTGAATCACTCAGGGGGTGGTACACACCTGCCCCTATAACTGTCTTGCCGTTCTGGACCTGGCAACTGCCGTCTGTGTAGGCCCAAGATCTCCAATCTGCAACTTTAAACTAGAGGTTTGGATGGGACTGACAAGGAGCATTAACAGTAATGTCTGGGGTGGATCTTTTGGGGCCCTTGGAAATCTGTTTCATGTCTAGGGGGAGCTTTTCACATTTTCTGATCCCGGGCATCACTTTATGTCTTGTATTCTGGATGGGGTGGTTACTAACATTTCTAATACATTTTTCCATTCTGATGGCTTTGGCTAGATCCTGAAGCCAGTTACAGTTCTGGTTATTCAAGTGGACTCTTGCAGCCGTATTCCAGACTGCGATAATTTGTAAATCCCAGGTATGCTTGGGTAGGGCAGTTTCCTGGCAGACCCAGGATTGGGGTTTGTCATAGGTAAGTTTGTTTTTTGGAATGGTCCCGAGCTTGTAGCAAATGTGTGGGTAGGCATTGAGGACTTGTGAGTAGGGGTTGGTTATCATATGCCTGCAACTTGCTGGAAGAAGCATGAAGGTGGCTGTAGCCTCCGTGTTAAGGATGGCAGAGTAGATAGCATGTCGTAGTGTTAGTTTCATGGACTTGTCATCATAGATGGGGTGGCAGATAGACATCCCGGAAAATCTCGAGGAGAGAGAATTGTAGTGGGCACCAAACAGAATGTCGCGGGGATCAGAACTCCAGTAGTGATGGTAGTGAGCGTTATAGTCCAGGGGAGAAGCCATTTTCTCTTGGGTGACATGTGCCCATTTTGCTGATCCATTGCTGCTGATCCATTGCCCATTTTTGCTGATCCACATATTCCTTTCTTATATCCCGAGTCCACTGCAAGCCAGAACGGTGACACCATTCATATGGCTGACATTTGCTGATCCATTGCTGCTGATCCATTGCTGCTGATCCATTGCCCATTTTTGCTGATCCACATATTCCTTTCTTATATCCCGAGTCCACTGCAAGCCAGAACGGTGACACCATTCATATGGCTGACATGGCTCCTCCCCCCCAGCAGCATGCAAGGGATCAACAGATCAATCCTGCGCCTACACCTCACTCACACTTCTCTCACAGAAACTAAAATTACTGGAGGAATCAACGCGCCACAATGGCTTGACCGTCTTCTACGAGGCTATACCTGGTGGCACAGCTCTCACCACCACTCTGGCACAATTCTCTGTGTCAAGAAAAGTATTGCCATTACCACCCAAGCCACCCAAGTTCAATGCCAAGATAACATTGATGGAAGGATGGTGGCTGCCAAACTGAAAACTTCAAGCAAGCCCATTCTTCTGATTTCTACCTACTGGCCTTCAGGTAATAACCATGCAGCCCTTGAAAAAAAGAAAACACATGGAGGAAATACTGAAACGCCTTCTCAACTCCTGCCACTGCCTCCCCATTCTTCTGGGTGACATGAATGCTACACTTTTTGCCACAAGATAGAACCAGGGGAATATCTTATGAGCAAGACAAGCTTTTCCGCAACTTCATCTCTGACACTAGTTTTTGTCCCCTTGACTGGCACTTGCCACAAAGAACCTGGACATTTAGGTCTGAAATAGCGCCTTACAGCCAAACCTCAAGAGGTCACACACACAACCGCATTGATGACATATTGCTGCCCTACCCCATCCTCAAAGCCAACAGCACCAACCTCCAACACTCTCAGATATTCTGCAACTCTGCTGACCAAGGCTACAAGCACAGCGATCATATTCCCCTTGTTGCCAATGTCCCCACCAACATCCTAGGGGTCAAAATCAAAAAACAATTTTAAACCTGCACCGTTACATCAAAATGAGCGTGTACTAGTGCGGCCCATAAAACCCTCAGATATTGAAAAGCTGCATTGTGCTCTCTGTGATCCTACGTATACACCTCACACCACCCACGCTAACATTCTGCAAACACTGAACAGTATGCACAAGGTTGCTCTCTCCCACCTGTCTGCCATAGAGAGCACCTGTGCTAAGAAACCAGCCTGCTTGAATCAAATTTGTGGCCTCCCTGCCTCTCAAGCTAGCTCTGAGGATGCTAATCATTTCTTGCAGAAGCAAAATAATGAGACTTGTCGTTTTATTTCCGATCTCATGGATATTTTTTGTGCAGTTGGAACAGTTGAGCAGATCAAGCAGCCAAACTACCTGGCTGAAGGTCAAACCCCATTGTAACTCATTGTAACTCATTAGCGATTGCATCTGCACATTCGTTACCAGCAATGCCAGCATGAGATTTTACTTTGTAGAAACAAATATTTGTTTGTGAGTTGCTAATGAGGGTAAATATGGTTTTTAGGACATCCCCTTGAATATGTTGTTTGTGCTTCTCAGGGTAAATAAGCTGTTTACGTATTTGATGAAGAGAGGTAAGACTGTCTGAAGCAATGTGTGAATAAGAGTGCGTGATGGCAGCAGCAATTGCTGCTAATTCAGCTCGACATATGGTGTTGGTAATTCTAGCATCATTGGGCTCGACAAAACTTCTGCTGTCAGTGAGAGGGCAGTAGACACCTGCTCCAATTTCTTGTTTGCCATTCTGGGTTTGGCAGCTACCATCAGTGTAGGCCCATGTCCTCCAGTCAGGGATTTTGAGCTTGAGGGTTGGACTAAATTGGTTAGGTACAAGAAGTTCTTCCTGATTACCTATGTGTGAACAGGTTGGGTTTCTAGATGTTTGTTGTTTGTCAGAAGGGAGGCGTTGGAATTTATTGAATCCAGGCATATCAGCATGCATTGTATTGAGAGTAGAATGGTTGCCTATACTGCGCAGCTTCCAGTTGACTTCTGGTACAGCAGAAGCCAGGCCCTGCAGCCAAGCTGGGTTGTGATTGTTTAGATAAATCCTTGCAGATGTGTTCCAGACTGCAACAATTTGATGATATATTAGTAGCCTTGTAGAAATGCCTCAGAAAATTCACGTCTAAACATCCCCGACCCCCTCCACCCCCCAACTGTTACGATTATACCTAAACAACAATTGATAGCTTCTAATTTCAGGAATCTGAATATGTAACTTTTAATGTCATTCCTACATGACGGCCAACAGTTGTGCTTTCTGACGCCCCTTGTTCTTAGCAAGCAGATATTGCACTTGAATTGTTGTACACATGTCTACTCTCCTCTCTCCCTCTCTCACACACACATACATACACACAGATTCTGCGAGTGTCAATGACAGATGTAGTTGTAACACTGATGCGTATAAATCAGGTCGGTCCAATACATGCAACCAAGCGATCTCCAATTTGGAAAGCACTTGTCTATGTGAACTGCTCTTTTTGAAATCAGAGGTCTTGGGTCTGCAAATAAATGTGCAACGAGCTACTAAGCTGGCATGTGCTAGTTCAAACAAATCACACGGTTCTAGAATGAACGTCTGATGTGCCTGGCAATTCAGCCAGCAATATTCCTCCTGATGTCTGCCATTCAATTCAGCCTGCAACATTGCTTTAAAAGCCATTGCTTCATCCTATACACCTGTCCATACCATGCCACTTTTCCAATCCATTTTATACACCTGTCCATACTATGCGCTTTTCACTGAGTCTGCACTCATGCTTCTTCTTGCAACTCATCTTGCATGCGTGCTGCCTCTTGCTGCTTAGCCCACTGCCGCTGCTGCCGCTGACGGATGGCACCTAGCAGCTCCTCGGCATGCAGCAAGCTGCCATCCCCAACTCCGCCGCCACTACTATCACCATTGCTTGCCAGCTTTTGCTGATCCCCCTGGTCTGAAAAGCGCTCTACTCCATCGCCCTCACCAAGATGTTGTGGAGCACGAGCAAGACCACCTAGAGGCTCAGCAGCACAGGTGTCCAGTGCAGGGACTGATGGAACAGCAGTATGAGTGGCGGTATTAACATCTTGCTGTAGCCAGGCACGCTGCACATGTTCTCTGTCTGCAGCCCCCATGCCTTGTTGCGGCAAGTGCATGGGGAAATGTGGCAGCAGCAAGTTCGCGTGCAGGTCATCCTCCACGGTAGACACAACACTTGCTTCTCTTGGATACATTGTACTGTCCCCTCGCAGCTGGGCCATGCGCAAAGAGGCATGCGCAGACAGCCGTGGAGGTAGAGCTGCGTGCCTGTCCCCGTTTGAATGAGGAGGTGGGGGGGAAGGGTGCGCTGGGGGTCCTGGCCTCAAGCCTAGGGGTGGTGAGAGAGAGTGTGAGAAACAAGGAAGGGGTCCTCCATGCTGCAGGTGAAAGGGCACGAGTGTTGGAGTGGAGGATGAGGAGGCACCAGGATGAGGAGGTGTCGCTTCTGTGGAGGGGGGTTCATTGTTGGGTGCAGAGGGCAGAAGCGGCGTCTCAATTGGGTTGTGTTGCTGTGCATGCAAGTGTGCCGCCATGGGTGCAGTGGCCAGTAGGCGCGCAATGGCATTCTGGCGCTTTTTGGCCTCCAACTCCCGTAGCTCGCGCGCAGACATGGGGGGCAGAGGGTGCATATGCTGCTGCTGCCGGTGCTGCTGCTGCGTCTGCTGCTCTGCACTATGAAGACCTGAGAGCATCTGAGACAACTGCTGCCCTGGGTAGAGTCCCTGCTGCTGCTGCTGCTGCTGCTGCTGCTGCTGCTGCTCGCCTTGGCCATGAAGGCTTTTATGGGAGGAGGCAGAGAAGCCAGCAGCTGCTGCCATGTGTAAAGTGGAGGGCGACGCACCATCCAGCAAGCGGTCCATGGCTTCCTGACGCCCCCCCTCTGCTTGGGCTTTGCGGGAGGCCTGAGCTTGCAGCGCCATCATGCCTGCATGCTCACGCTGCCTGCGCACATAGGCACACATGCGCACAGCCCTTGAAGGTATATGCATGAGGAGCATGGACAGTGGGCCAAGCTCACGGGGCCAAGGCTCGTGGCGTCCTTGCAGGTGCAAACCTGCGCTGCGTGCGCATGCTCACAAAAGCACGTTCGTCCCGGATGCAAGTTCGCAACATTTGCATCGAAGGAGACCATTGCGTTCCTTGTGCATGAGGTTAAAGGTGAAATGAGAGCGGTCTCTGACAGTGGTGGGTCTTTTCACAAAGCAATGCACGTAGCGATGAGGACTGCCAATTCGCATCCCCCAGCAGGCTTGTTACTTAATGCCAGTGAGGGAATCACCCAGATGGTGTTCTGCTGCACCAAGACTCCTATCAGTCAGAAGCACAATGAAGACAAAAGCACCATGCTAGTGGGTATGGCTTTAAAGAGGCAGTAGCTACTCTGAAACACGTTTGGCCTGTTACCTGTCTGTTGAATCAAAGCCCAAACATCTTCTCCTCCCCTTCTGACTCCCTTTTCTACAAACAGAGAGCACAATTCAATCCTTCCCTACCTTGGCATCCTGGAGCTGCTCCGAATACAGATACATCTCTTGCTTCCAGTTAGCAAAATGCATGCCATAATTTGCATGCCTCTGCGGCGGCGCTGGGCTGACCATGGATTTCATGACACAGGGCTGCTGGCTGTCGCTTAGTACCCTCCTGCTGCTAGGCCCCTCTTGCCAAGCGCTGCCTGCCCTTCTACTAGGCAAATCCTAAGCATGCTTTTGCTATGCAGTGGAACCTTGCTAACTAGCTGGCTGTGTGTTGCATGCCACAAGGGGTTTTGAATCGACCCACAAGCTTTAAACATTCAATACAAACATGCATAGCAACTAGTCCCACTTAACTCAATCTGCCCTTGAATTCAGAACAAGGCAGGACCCCTCTGGGGGCACCAGGTTCAAACTCACTTGCGACGCGCCTCCCGCTCATTCTTGAGCTTCCGCTCCTCCAGAAGGGACCGCTGAGCAGCACTGAAGCGCTCCACAAAGCTGGACAGGACGCTCCAGAACTCAGTGTCTGAGCGCACATGGTGCAGTATATTGATGGAGTGCGAATGGGGTTTGGCAAGATCAGCAAGAATACATCACATCAGGGCTTCTGAGTTTGCACTTGTGAGAATTTAAAAGGACTTTAGAGCACCAATGGCTCAGCCCAGGCTTTCCGGGGAACTCAGACATCAGATGATTTGGATCATGACGAGGATGAATTTTGATACATCCAAAGCTAAATTCTTCTATAGTATTGAATCCTTTCGGCTGGATAACGGGGAAGGCAAAAAGCACACCCATGCTGCCATAGGAGGTGCAAACAGACCACCCAGCCGGAAACCTGTGTACACCAACCAACATGCATGTGCATGTTTCCCTTTTGAAGCAGCTTAGATGAGCCACCTTCATAGACTGGCCTATCCTTTGAAGCGAAGCAGGGCAACTATGGAAAATTTTCAAAAGAACACCTGCCCATGTTTAATGCAGCACGTTCTGCGTGCCAACACACCTGATGGCGTTGAATTTGTGGTTTCTCCAAAGTATGCCAGCACCTCCTCATAAGCAGCCTTGGCCGCTGCCTGCTGCGCTTTGACTTCATTACGCATGTCTTCCAGCTCTGCCAGGTCACGACGCATTGCCACCTGCATGCGCATGACCATACATCCATGTCCAATGTCTTGAGTACCTTTGCTAGCTCTGCACTTATGTCACTCGTTTCTACCACGTAGTACTACTGAGCCATCTCTGTGCGAGGGTGCGTGCGTGAGTGCGTTACATGCATGCGTGTGTATGCGTGTCTTTGTCTTGCATGTTAACAAGACGCTACATATGCTGGAACCTTGTACTTACCTATTGGCCGTGCAATACAGTAAACACTTACTCAAACAAGACAAAAGCAAGGGCACAGGCACAAGGCACATCCACCCACCTGAAATCTATCCTCCTCCTCTTCCCCACTGCATGACCCCTCCTGCCCTCCGCTGCTGCCTCTGCTGCTGTTTTGCTGCTGCTGCTGCTGCTGCTGCTGCTGGGCAGGTGTGGATGGCAGTGACCCGCTGCTCACATCCCCATTGGGGGTGGCCTTCGTGGGGGAGGCAGCATGTGTGGGCGTCTGGGGTGGCTTGTAGCTGCTGCTGATGATCTTGGTGGGTGTATTGGGCAGCAGGGCTGCCAGTGCCTCTTGCATCTCCACCAGAGCCGCTTCAGCAGAGGCCAGCATCTTGGAGGCCTCTTCAGAAGGCACCTGTGCATGAGCGAAAGGTGCGAATAAGAAAAGCACAGAAACTTAGAGGCCTCATCACAAAGCAGAAAGCGCATTAAATATCAGCAGCATCAATCCACCATTCATTGGCACTGGCATTGGATGCATTGAGGAGTGCCATTGCAAACTTCAACAAACAAATGTAAATTTCGAAATTTGTGGAAAATCCATGCTGTTACCACCAACAAATTCATAGGGAGAAAGAATGAAAGAGAAAGCACCTTGAGCATGGGGTCCAACACAGCAGCGAGCTCATCTGCTAGAACCACGCAGCCAGGGCCAGGGTTACCTGTGAAGCCAGAGGGATCAAAGATACGAGGTAGAGGTGGGTGCATGTGCATGCAAACTCTTCCGGGTGCACCACTACCAGTGTGTACCAGGGTCGTCTTAGGAGAAATCAAAAAGGGGGTGGTTCTGTACACTTGTAAATGTCTTCCTGAATAAGCACGTCTTTGTGCTTGCGTGTGTGTGTGTGTGTGTGTGTGTGTGTGTGTGTGTGTGTGTGTGCGTGTGCGCGTGCGCGTGTGTGCGCGCGTGTGTGTGGATATTGCTGCATCTCCCATATTATTCCGATTTTGAATTGCACTGTGAGACAAGAAAAAGCAAAACAGCTGCCCGGGCTGGGCATGGTAGGCCATAAAGCTGCAGCTCAGAGTCATCACTAACCATCTTTCTTCTCCTCTTCCCCGTCCATGTCTTCAGGCTGTAGCATGCGGGTCACCTCCACAGCAAGCACCTGAGGGAAAGAGATTGAAGTGGAAGCTGTGAGCCTGAGGTTGTTTGTCTGAAGAGGGCAAGGTTCAAGCCCATCTCTCGAATAGCACATGAAAATAAGTCACAGATCCAGTTTTGCAGCATGAACTATATGTAATCGCAATGGAAATACACAATGGCAGGTGACAGAGGAGTGTAATCAGGCTGCAATCTATGGCTTGCAGTATTCAACGAGCACTAATGCACTGAGGAAAAAAACTGCGCAAGCTGCACATACACAAGAACACTCCTTGGCATCAGAATGAAGAACAATCGGGCAGCCTTGAGACACACCCGCAACTTCCTGTCTCCCTTCTGAATCATCAGCTCAAGAGTTGCGATGTATTCAGCACAGATGTTCGTTCAAACTGCAACCATGGCAAAAATAGGTCGCCTTCTCGTTCTCGTTCTCATTAAAAACAGTAATCTTGCAGAGGATGCACCCCATAAATTCCTTAGGAAACTTTGGAGCAGGAAAAAGAGGTGCTGTGCCTCCACCCTCCCTTGCAGCAGCAAGATCAGCTCAAAACTTATTTTTTCAGAGGGCAGTATGGAAGGTGGTCGTTGGTCTTGCATTGCACAACCATGCAGTCTTCTTCTGCTCACCTGTAGCAGCGAGGTGTTACTGGTGGTGCTGCGTGTGTCTGCAAGCTTTGGGAGGTTACGCAGCCTGCAGGACATTTATAAATGCAGAGCTTTGCAAAAATCAAAGAACGAGCGCACACGCTGGTCAAGGAGAGCACTGGACGGTGTCACGTGCATGCATGTTTGTACTTGTCAAGCAAGGCAAAGTTTCTGTGTTGTAAGGATAGCAGTGCAATAGATGGTGCAGAAGTTTGATCATGGTGCCAGAATTGGTGGCCATTGAGCCAACATCGCATAATGAACGCAATCAATAAACGTAAGCAGTCAAATAAAACTATTCACAAATCCACTTCCAGCTCACAGGTCCTCCGATCCTCAAATTCGATGGCTAATGGGTAACACAAATCTGTTGGATTTCTTCCTTGGCCTCCTTGGTAGAGGGTGCTTGGACTTCGAGTTGCAGTACACAAAAAGAGGCACTCACCTGAAGCCAATGGCGTTCCCGTTGCGGGTGCCGTGATTGAGGTAGTTGCCCGCAGCCAGCACAGTGCGCAGCACCGTTTTAAAAACTCTGCTCTTGCGTATCGACTCAGTTGCTTTGCATACGGCCTCAAAGACCTGAGAGGTAAACCAAGTATGAACAGGATAGGCAAGCTCAGACAGCCTAGACCTGGCACCACTGACCCATTGACCTTGCCAGGTTGCTTAAAATGTCCTGCATACCACCACAAGAGGCGTTACATGCCATGGATTGGATCAAATTAACCTTGGAGGATACTTGCTTGCTTCTCCTCGATGGCATGGCTTACTTGAAATTACTCGTCAGATTTCGTTATGCTGTAAAAATTACACCATGCTACAATGGATCAAACAAATCTGATAAGGAGCGCATCAACCCCAGCTGGGCTCACGAGAGATGACGGGCCATCATTGCGGGAGTACTCGGCAGCAGCAAGGGGAGCTCAGCAACAGCAACAGCAGCAGCAGCAGCAGCAGCAGCGGCTGTTTGCAGGTCAACGGGCAACAAGTTCCTTCAATTCTTTTGACAAGGTGTGTGAGTGAAAAACCTCCCCACTCACGAAAACGGTTTTTTTCGAAGTCCACTTCTCTTGGTTCGAAGTGCATTTCTCATGGTTCGAAGTGCACTTCTCATATGAGAAATGACCTCCACCCTGGAAAAGCCAGCATTTCTCAGTGAGAAGTGATTTCTTGCCAATAGAAGAGTATTTAGAACATAAGATGTCACTTCTCATCATTAGAAATAGATTTTCACCCCTGTGGCAAACTTTCCATTTCTCACATTCGAAGTGACTTCTCACCGTTCGAAGTGGAGAAATCCACTTCTCATGTTCGAAGTGCCCCCCCTCCTGGAAAAGCCTGCATTTCTCATGTTAGAAGTGATTTCTTCACATTAGAAGTGTATTCAGAACATAAAAAAATCACTTCTCATCATTAGAAATGGATTTTCACCCCTGTGGCAGGCTTTCCATTTCTCACATTCGAAGTGACTTCTCACCGTTCGAAGTGGCACTTAGAACATGAGAAATCCACTTCTCATGATCGAAGTGCCCCCCCTCCTGGAAAAGCCTGCATTCCTCATGTCAGGAGTGATTTCTCTACATTAGAAGTGTATTTAGAACATAAGAAATCACTTCTCGTCATTAGAAATGGATTTTCACCCCTGTGGCAAGCTTTCCATTTCTCACATTCGAAGTGACTTCTCACCGTTCGAAGTGGCACTTAGAACATGAGAAATCCACTTCTCATGATCGAAGTGCCCCCCCTCCTGGAAAAGCCTGCATTTCTCATGTTCGAAGTGACTTTTTGCCATGAGAAGTGTGGCTTCGAACGGGAGAAGCCACTTCTCATCTGAGAAATGACCCCACTCCCAAGGAGGCCTGTGGTTCTCATAATAATAAGGTGACATTAAGGGCCCTACTGGGCGTGAAGGGGGGTAGAGCCACTTTAGATGTTTCGGTTGTGCAACACACAATGTTTTTGTGGAACTCACGGCTGTACTTTGGTAAGCAACAATTTTAAAAATTAAACACAATATTGATGCCAACATTGCTTATGGTTTCGACCTCCGTGCAAATGTTTGACCGTGCCAGAGCTCCCCCACCGCTGTCCCCTCTCATCAGCCCCCTTGCCAGCTAGACCCTGGAGGACCCTGGAGGCAATTGGAGCAGCTACGTATGGTGCTGGCCAGCTGCAGCTCTGTTTGGTATTGGTGGCTGCAGCTGCTCAGCCTGACTGCAGCATGCGCAGTGCCCCCTACCCTCCTCCATGATGCTCCCTGCACAGATGGGCACTAAGCATGATGAAGTTTGCATCACTAACATCTGTTGCTTCCGTGATTGTACATGCAGGGGAGGCCCGAGCTGGAGAAGCAACCCCCGGGCCCTCGATGAAATTACCACTCCACTTGCTCCTTCTCTCCGTTCGCTTGCGCTGCACCTGCACCATCGAGGCTCTTAAGAAAGCATGCTGTGTCCGTCGCTGCAGGTGTGCGCTCGTGAAGGGCGCGCTTGCAGGGGCAGGGAGACGGATCAAACTTGTGGGAGCGGTTTGGATTCAACACTTCAGCAATTTTACGACTAAAATGACGTAAAATATGCAGGGAATGGACGCCTTCAATATGCCTTCCCTTGGGAGTGGAGGGGGGCCTGAGCGGCCTGCAGGGGTTTAGAAGTGGTATTTAGAACATTAGAAATGCATTTCTAACGTTAGAAACCCAAATTAGAACTCCTCTCAGAATGGTTCGAAGTGGCACTTCGAACATTAGAAGTGACTTCTTTTCATTAGAATTTTTCTTCGAACACCCAGCATTTCGAATGCAAAATTTTTCCATTCGACGTTCGAAGTGCACTTCGAACCCTTTCGAAGGCCACTTCGAAAAAAATGCATTACCTGAGTGCCCCTCATGACCCAACTGCCCTTGATTGCCCACTCTGCAACAGCAGTAAAGGAGGGCTCCATTCAAAGGCGGCAGCCTGCTTGTACATGACAATGCAGCATTTGTACTCCTGGCAGAGGGAGAGGGGCAGGAGAAGCTGGCTGTCAAGTCAGATTTCACCCTGTTGTGGATCAAATACCCGCCAATAGCCTGTGCTGACCACTTCAAACAGTTCACACAGTGCAGCGCACATGGAAATGGGAGCGTGTGACTTCAGTCGTCATTGTTGCCCTTGTTTTGGCAAATGCACATGCGTTGCAAGTTTCCCCTTGAGCCAGAAACTGCTAGCCGGCTGCTATCAGAACGTGCTTCAAAGCATGACTGGCCCACGGTTAGCAGTGCATTCAGCCTATCAAAAAGCCCGGCTGGCATTGATGCTTGCCAAGATGATCGAATTCATGAGGAGCAACAAAAACTTCAGCATATAAGCTGACCAGGCAATCATACTGAGTGAGATAGACGTGCCAGATTACCAGAAGCGCAAAGCCAAGGTTACCAGATGCACCTGAGAACCGGAGCGTCTTAAGGACAAGCATTTGCATGATGGATGACAGTGTGTGAATCTGTGACTGAGCAAACACTGTTCTGGGTAAACATATGTGCTTTTAGTGTACAACCCAAGATATTGCTGGCCTTCAAACCTTGATTTTCTGTCCTAATTGAATTGCGTATTACAATGCATAGTATGCATGCACATGTGTAACTTCCAAATCTGCGCGATTAATAGCAGCTTTTTGAGATCTGGCAATGTACACCCCATCGATTGATTCTTGGAAGTTTAGAACCTTTGGTCGCATACAACTGTAACTGGGATTTTGGGTATGACACTGAACCAGGTACTCTACAGAGGTCTACCTCATGGTACAGGGCAACTTTGCAAGGATGATCTCTGCAAAATTCCTTGCAGCTTCGTTTCATAGCGCCATCATCCTGTCCATGCGGAAGCTGCAAGTTTAAGAGCTACGAATCCATGGCACCTATGGCACCTATGAACCCATGGCAACCAGTGCAACACAAAGAACTATAAACAAGCAAGCATCAGCTCCATTGCTCAGACTAGCTGCTAGCTGCTATCTTCAAAGCCTTTTAGAACATGTGCCTTCATTAATATGGTAAATCACACTGGAGTGAAAACAAGTTTATTGAACTTGAATCTGTTGGCCTGCAAGTCCCAACACAGACCTGGCTAGCTGAGTTGAGCTTGTGTGGTGCAGCAAACTTGTGGGCATAGCAGCGCAGACGCGCCTCCACGTACGGGATAGACTGCATCTCTGTGCGTATAAGCAAATAGACAGACAGACCACAATGCGTTTGAGCAATAAATAATGTGCAACTTTATGCTCATGACTTGGAGGCGTGACCTGCTCACCAGCATGCGGAAGCCTGCAGGCGCAAAATTCTCAAAGAGCCTCTGAGCATGCAAGAGAACAATACTAAGTGCGCAGCATATGTACTTAGCTAGACCACATGGAACATGCTCTGTGCACTATGCCAGGCAGGATGCAGGCCGCAACAAGTGTCAATGTACTGCCCAAACGAACTCAATTCACAAGTGCAATCCACAGAGAATGCATAGTCCATGGTTTACATGGTAAGTCTGCTAATGTACCTGTGCCACCAGCATGCTACAAGTTTGTTCAAATGAAATGCTTCCAAGACAATTAAACCTAGGCCAAATTGACAATTGCAATTGCAAGCTGCTTGAATTGCACCTCCCAAGTGCACTTTTGCAGCAGGCAAAGAGAGCATGGGCAGCATTTCAAACAATCCTCGCACCAGTTGTGGACAGTCCTTGCACCAACTGTGGATGACCAATTTAAAAGCGTGAATCAAACTGTCCTGAAGGATACAATACATGTCAGCCAGTAACAATGCGACCTCTGAAAAACACCAACCCAGGAGCACTCGGTCTGGGTCTGCTAAGTCTGAGGCAGGCTTGCCCGAGCGCACGTAAGCCTCCAGTGCCGCAGCCTCATCCGCACTGGGAATGCACTGCAATTAGCCAGAGAGTGCAGGTGTGCAGACACCCTTGGCTGGCATTGAGAGCACTGAACTTGTTATTGAGGTCAGTGAGTGATGTCTCAAACATGAGACCAGCATGATGACCACCAGAAACCGTGCAGAGCAAGGCACAGATGCACATCAATACTGAGCCAGGTGTGCCTGCGCTCACTTGGGGTGCTAGCTGTACCTCTAGCATTCTCCCAATTAACTAGACACTTAACGCACCCTACCACATGCTCAGAGAAAGCACGCTACAGGCCAGGTACAAACAGACTTCACTGGAACTCAAAATAGCTTGCTCAGCATTAATAACTGGAACGATGAGGCAGGAGTTGAAATGCAATGCCACTGCTGCCAAGTTCTGGACTGCACCAAGAACCCAATGGACCCAGGAAGGCATCCTTCACCCCAAGTCTCCATGATGCTTGTGGTCTGGTACCTGCATCAAGGCCGCCACCGATTCCTCATTGCCCACGGCCCGCGGATCCAGGCTCAGCACGGCAGCACGCAACTCAGCTGGAGGGATCTGTTCAAACAGGTTGTGTACAAACTCATGCTGAGAACTCGTTTCTGGAGCGACAGCCCGGCAGCAGAATCAAGTTTAAATAAACTAATCCCGGGGGGCACAGGGGAAGCGTGCTGGTGGGGGACACACATGGAGAATGGTGTGCAGGCCGATGCTGAAGGTGACATTGCTTCCCCCAGCATTCCTTCCAATTCTTTGCTCAGGGTTGCAGCCAACCATCATCAATAAAGTGCAGCGTAAATGGATCCGAATACTGGCCTAGTTGGATTTTGGCAAACATATTTTTTCTGTGGACAAACAACTTTTTCCCTAGCTTTGGTCAGCCACGGTTTCAACCTCGCACCAGAGTTGCAGCCAGCAAAATGATGAATTGATGACATGAAATGGTGGACTGTGTGGGAAAACAGGTGAGCAACTTCAATTTGGGGCCAACCCCGAGCTTCCCTCCTTGTATAGGTGTAGAGAGGATAGAATCAGGCACTCGAATCAATTTTTGTTTCCTAAAATGGTGCAGGAGTGGGCAAAATATGCTGCTGCAAAGCTATTGACACTCATTTGCCTTGGCAGGGGGGGGGGTTCCACCTGTGGGAGCAACCCCATTGCTCATGAAAACCTTGCAAGACTTTGATTTTTTCCCAGGAATGCTGCAACAACCCGTATGGATTTAACACGACGTGTACCTTGATATTGTTTTGGTTGAATTGTTGAAACCCCCAAGAAGGGCGGTGACATGCACACTTCTCGCTGGATTGTTCAAGTTTGAAATGCTTACACTTATGTTGTCACCCATGGAGATGCTGACATCGCACCTTGATCTTGCCTCCCATGAGGATGCTGACGTTATGACCTCGCTTGCCATCGATAAGAGACACCTGCCAAAAAAGAGGTATGATTCCGGGTGTTGTAACTAATTTTAATAATTTGAATCTAATTCTATTTAATATAGTTTTGTAACTAACAAAGCAGGTTTGTTTTATTTAACTCCAGGCAGACAAGGCAATGACGCCATGCGCTAGTTGCAAATCACAAAAGCAGAAGAGGTTCCAGGGGTGCAAATTGTGGCAGGCACACTAGCCTTATTGCAGGTCAATAAGTTCATACTAGCAATTAAGTGGTTCAAGGTAGCAAAAACACACTTTCATTATGTGCAAGCCCTATGCATAATGCGAGCGGCCGGCTGGCCTAACCAAAAGAACAGCAGCTGATGAGCGCCCCACCTGCTTTGGTTTTGCAGCTGCTGCAGGTGCTCCAGCGCTGGCACTAGCTTTGGCAGCAGCGGCTGTTTTTGGCGCTGCCTGCAATCATCATCCAAAGCCACATCTCAGGACGTAGGTTCAGCAAAAACACTGTCTACCTTTGCCAGGAACATACAATGACGCGCTGGAGCTTGAGGATTAAGTGCCTCAACGGAAAGCCCATCTGCACGCAGCCATGTTGTGGGTCTAGTCTATGCACATAAGTATTTTGCAAGGCGACCCACAATTGAAATATGAGAAATAACGCTGCAACATATCTCTGCAACTAAAGGGAAATGCATTTGATGAGTAAAACTGTCAGGCCTACTGAGAGGTTTATCAGGGGCCATGTCACTGTAAATTGCCCCAATATGAGGCTCGTGCAAACGTGATGCATCACATATTGCAATTTTTGTGCTGTCTAATCTGCAAGAAAGATAGCACTTCCGTCAGTGGTGCATGTATTGCAGCCGTAAATGGCAGTGGCGTTGAGTGCACCAATAAGGTGCCATGAATAACGAAGCAGCTTGTTAATGCACTCATTCATACTGTGGTACAGTCTTGAGTGACACGGTAGCAGGCACACCCAGCTTGCCCACCTTCTTGTATGTACCTTACATCTGGTCATCATAGCGTGTGTCCAGTTGTTGACTCACTACTACGACTTGGATCTAGACGACAACATGGGTGCATACAAAGCCCAGTCCAGGCAGGCATTGTCGCTCATGTACCAGAAGCGCACTTGAAGCATTACTCTTTTGTACCAAAGGCAAACTCAAGGCATCAATGGTACAAGCAGCCTTCACACAAAGCTGCAAGAAAGAGGCTGTCCTAAAACAGACTCACCTGTGCAAAGAGCTGCTCAAGAGATGCAAAGTCCAAGGGGGGAACGTCAACGCAATCACCATTTTCTGCCACCCAGAAGGTACCCTGTATGTCCGGCAAAAGGAGAACAAAACATTGTGCAAAATAGTGGCCTTGAAGGGTATTACAAAGGTCTCTATGCTACACCATGCTGACACCTGGACATCATTGCGAACAAATGCAACACATGTCTAAGAGCACAACACTTGCAGAAGGAGTGAATGCTGAGACTAAAATTTGCAAGGAGCATCTTGCACACCTCTGGTTCCTCAACATAAGGACTAAATCAAGGTGCTTAACGAGCAGCCAATAGCTTTAGCATGCCGCGATGAAAAGGCAAGTTCAAACAAATGACATAGCCCCCTGGGTGACTTCCAAAACCCACCTTGAGCTTTGGTAAAGGAATTGCATCCCAGAAAATGGGCTTAAGCTTCTTGGTTGGGGCGGGCACAGGCTTGGGCTGCAATGCAGCAAAAGTGTGTGTGTGTGTGTGTGTGTGTGTGTGTGTGTGTGTGTGTGTGTGCGCGCGCGCGTGCGCTGCAGGCATGCGCACATGTTCCTGCACATGTTGTCTTCACTTGTTCAAAATATCCTTACAATAACTTATCGATCCCTGGGAGAAGAACCATACCCATGCAAGCTTGAGTTGGTTGCCTGTCCAGGCCTCCATTATTATTATCACAAGGAAAGAAGGTGTCGTTCAATCCCCTCATTAACACCAAGGCTTCCAGGACAAAGGTAAGCTGAGTCCCCCCAATCCTGGCAACGTCACTGAAATCCATCTGAAGCGAGGAGGCTGTTCAGGGCACGCAAAAGAAGAGATGCGTGTGGACATGACGTGCAAGGCCACCAATGCAGCCTCTGCCCCTATACTCCTTGGGACACCCCCTCACCAGGTGAAGCCCAAGCTGCAATGCAGGTTGCAGTAACTAGCCACACCCACCTTAAGCGCGGGCACCACTGGAGCAAATGGCTTTGCAGCAGGAGATGCACCAAAGGGGGGCGGGGGAGGGGGGACACGAGGGGGGGGAGGAGGAGGAGGAGGAGGAGGGGCGGGAGGGCGTGGTTTTGGTGTCTCATTCTCTGCAGCGCCTGCCTTGGCCTCTCTGGTCCCTGCTGCACCCACAGACGCGGCCTGGCTGCCGTCTATTTCATGTGGCATGCTTGCAGAGCTGGCAGGTGTTAGGGGGGAGGAGCGGGGGGTGAGGGAGGGGTCTGAAGAAGGGGGCGGTTCGGGGGGGTTGGTGATGGAGTACACAGCACCCTTGACAGACTTGGCAACGTGTATGAGGTACTCGTCATTGCTCTCGTCCTCATCATCGCAAAGAGAAGCAAGCAAGTTGCTGCACAAGCATGGAACAGGAGGATAGGTTTGTAGGCTGCACCTCAGGCAAGCTGGAGGATAATTTACCGATCTATTTGACAAACATGGCAAGAAAAAGAAGGTTGGCAGGCGTTGCTGCATGAGCACCCCACCAGCTTCCCTGCATGAGCATTGAAGTATGCTGGCTGGGTTAATGTACTTAGGTAGATTGGGCAATGATGGACCCTTTTGGAACGCACATCCTCGAACCTGCCAGCACAGGTGCGCGATGGGGGGAGGCTTGCCACAAGGAGGAAGCAGGGTGTCTTGGCTCACCATGCATGTGACCGAGATCTGCTCTGCGCACCTGTAGTATGTGTGGTCGTCTGTCAGGGCATGGCAAAACTCGTTGACGAGGTCGGGGTGCCTTTGGGGCATATCTCCCAGCACCGTAGCCCCCTCCACCTGCACAACAACAGCAAAGAAATGAAAAAGGTGGCCTCAATTGTCTGACACTGACTGACATGCAAGCATCGAAACAGCGTCCTCCCTCCAAACACAGGTAGTCCAATGAAGAGGAAGGACTCAAGGACTTGGGCACAAAAACAGTAAGAATTCCAAGAAATGCATGCAGCCGTTTCAGAACAAAGAGGTCCAAGAACCGCAATGCGTTAGCACAACCAAATGACCTCAGAGCTGTGATTCTGGCAAACCGCATCATCCTGAGCAAGTAGGCAACTAATTGCCTGTGGCAGCTCCTGCACGACCCTGAGAACGGCGCAAAGGATTTTAGGCACTACCCCAGCAGACTGCATACGGTCAGGGTGTCAGTCGGCATAAGCACCCCTGTTTCAGTTTTAATGAGCATCACATTTAGAGCCAGCAAGACTGACGCTGAATAAGGATTTGAAGGAACTTCTGTAATGAATGCATGGGATTGTGTGGGATACGCCAACTGTCTCAATAACCTAAGGTTGTTTTCCACTTTCACTCATGTGTTTCTTCCTAAAATGTTGCAACTGCAGAGCTTTCCTGGTATGTGCAACACAGCATGTCATAGCGCGTTGTGCATGCTTGGACAAAGGGATTATGCGCTAACGTGCCAAAATACCTGTGCGATGCAGCTTATGCAGGATGCATGGAGGATGCATGCTGAAGCAACAGCACGTTTGCAAGTGCATCTATTCAGGATTGGGAGCCATGTCAAAACAACAAAAATGCACACATGCTTGTGCTAGTACACACACACACATACACACACATACACGCACGCACGCACGCGCACGCGCGCAAACACACACACACACACATACACACACACGCACGCACGCACCAGCGCTAGCACATCACGTGCCACGTCCGGCTCATATATGCCCACTTTGCTCTTATCCAGGAGGCTCAGAAGTGCCTGCACCTGCACAAGCAGAAAGGTAGGGGTGGGCAGAGGGGTGTGGGATTCAGAACAAGCAATCAATGGGAGAGACAATGCTTCCAGAGCACGCTCAGAGCCTTGATCCTTGTCTGGAAGGCCACAGCATCCAAGCAGCAAGGTGTGAAGTGGATGGCACTAGCCTGTGAAGATGAGGGCCAGAAGCTTGCAGCATGCTTGCCATGCAAAAGAACGACACAGTAAGGACAATGGCACACAAGTCGTGCCTGAGCTTAGGCTGAGTTGCATTAAAGTGGTTGCATGCTCTTTTAAGCTCTTGATGTAACCCTTCCCTTCCCTAAAGCTCTTGATGACTGTCGAGGCCATCACTGCTCCAAAGACACGCCCCACGCACGCACCCCATAAGCCCCCTCAAGGCCCTCCAGGACTTCACCATCCTCCTCATCTTCAATGTCATCCTCCTGGCTCCCTCTCAGCAAGCTGCCAGCATATTGATGCGGCACTTCCTCTTGCCCACTCCAACCTCTGCTTGCCAATCCAGCACTGGCAGGCTGTGTGCTTGAGGTGGTGGGAGAACCTGCGGCAGGCTGCCCAGAACCTTCATCTGGAGCAGCTGAAAATGCTGTGCTAAAAGGTTTGGGTGCCGGGCTGCCACGGGAAGGAGGGACCGCAAGCGGCTGAGATGGTTTGCAAGTGACAGATGAAGGTGGGGGTGGGGCAGGAGCTTCTGAGCTGCCTGTGTGAGGGGCTCCTCCTGAAGGCTTGGCAGTGGGCAGAGGAGTTTGGGGTGGCTTGGTAGTGACTGAGGTGAAGCGCGTGGGCGGGGGGGGGGGGGCGCCAGGGGGTGGAGGAGGTGCTTTCCTGCCGTTGGCTAGGGATGTACCTGTGGCTTTGTCTGCGGAAGGAGAGGCAGGAAACGGTGCGGGAGCAACGGAGGTGAAGGGTGTGGGCGGGGGTGGTGGGGGTCCAGGGGGTGGAGGGGGGGCTTTAGCGCTAATGCCGGGCGCCCCTTCACCACCAGGTTTTAGAGAAGACACCTTTGCGGGGGGAGGGGGCGGGGGCCCAGGTGGTGGCGGAGGCGGTTTAGTTGCAGCACCCTTGGCAGCCAATGGTGGTGTAAGGGGACCCCCAGACACGGGCACAGGGGGAGGGGGAGGGGGGCCGGGAGGAGGGGGTGGGGGGAAGGGTGAAGGCAGGGGTGCATCAGGTGGATGCGGTGGCCTGCTAACTAGGGGACGCTGCGTGGGCATGCGTGCGTGCGTGCGTGTGCGTGCGCGCGTGTGTGTGTGCGTGTGTGTGTGTGTGCGTGCGTGCGTGCTTGTGTGCGTGCGTGTGTGTGTGTGTGTGTGTGTGTGTGTGTGTGTGTGTGTGCGCGTGTATGTCTGCGCGCGTGCGTGTGCATGTGTATGTGTGAGCATGTGTGTGTGTGCGTGTATGCCTGCGCGCGTGCATGTGAGTGTGTATGTGTGAGCATGCGTGTGTGTGTGAGTGTGTGCGTGTGTGTGTGTGTGTGTGCGTGTGAGTGTGTGTGTGTGTGCGCGCACGTGAGCATGCACGCACCCAAGTTGCCAATGATGCAGCGTGTTTACTGAACAAGGGGTTGTTACTACATGTATTGATACCTGATTGCATGAATTGATGCCACATACCACTAGTGGTATGCATACGTGATGGTTGCGTATGCATGTACATCAATCCATTGAAACGGATGATGGCACTCAGTCTGTCTTTGAATGCATTTTAGCAATCTTTGCACGAATTTGCTTAAAACCGTGCATATGCATGTGTGTGTGTATGTGTGTGTATGTGGTGTGTGTGTATGTGTGCGTGTGCATGTGTGCGCCTCGCGTGTGTGCATGAGCATGCGCATTCACGCGCATGTCCTCACCTGACCATTAAAAAAGGATAGAGGAAGGATGCAGTAGGGTGTGTGAGCGTGTTTTTGTTGGCAGAACATTTTGCCTGCTCTCGTTGACTTGCTGCAAGGTGAACGCCCATGAATGAATGCAACTGTCACAATAAATTGTCACAACTTTTCCAATACAATCTTTGGCATAAATACATTTTTCCCAAATCTTGCATGCAATCACTGTTGAAGAGCTCTGACTTCACACTTGCGGGAACTCCGTTTATTGAGAAATGCTAGACATTTTTTGCTCTGTGAAGTAAATACCGGTATTTAAAACAGGGTTAAGAGTATAAATGATCGCTTCCCAACCGGTGGCTACGTCCAGCAAGCCAGTTCTGGCTTACAAAGGGAGCAATGGCAGACTACCGAGGCGTAATGTGCTCGTAAAGGCAAGTTGGTTTCCTATGCTGGGAAAGCAGCTATGCTTGCTGTGCACACACACATACACACACACACACACACACACACACACACACACACACACACACACACACACACACACACACACACACACGCACACGCACACGCACACGCACATGCACATGCACACGCACATGCACACGCACACGCACACGCAGGCGTAGTGTGCTCGTAAAGGCAAGTTGATGTCCTATGCTGGGAAAGCAGCTATGCTTGCTGTGCACACACACACACACACACACACACACGCACACACACACGCACACGCACACGCACGCGCGCCCGCGCGCGCACACACACACACACACACACACACACACACACACACACACACACACACACACACACACACACACACACACACACACACACAGGCAGCAACTGGCACAGCCCTGTATCCCCCTTTCATCCCCCCTGTGATCAGAGATATAGGTGATGCAGCTGCACACGCCATGATCAGCAAGGTGAGCAAGAGACAAATCCCAATGCTACGAAAGCATAATTGCCTTCTCCCATCATTGCTCATTATAGCAGTTTGGATATGTTACGCATAATTGCACAGAGCATGGTTACTATCTTACATCATTGTTCATTATACCAGACCTGGATATGTAATGCAGACATGCAAAGAGGACCTCCCCTGTGCTCACAGTGCAGCAACAACATAAACCCTTTACTTGCTGTGACTGTTGTTGCATGCTCGTGCAATGTACTTATAATGAGAGAACAGGCAGCGCCAGCCATAAAGAAGTGGCACATTGTCCTAGTCTTAGTGATATGTGTGCAGATGCGGAGGGAGCCTGTACAGGTGGACAGCCTGGCCAAGCAAGGCGAGGGAAGCGTGCGCACTGCAGTAGTGGGCCCAACAGGGGCAGCGTTGGATGAGGCAGGCGTGCCCACAGACGCCCCAGTAATGGTGATGCTGCACAGCTTTGACTCAAGGTGGGCGTTTTGCCTGCTTCTCAAAGGGGGCCTGTTGGTGTGCCTGATTTTACAGCTCGCTGGCAGAATTTGCAACTCTCAATTGGTGTTTTTGTCTACAGAAGTCTGGATGCACATTTTCCATTGGCGGGATGGAACCCTCTTGTCCTGTATATTGAATGGCTTGGCCCTCTTGTGCTTTGCTGCTTAGGAAGCCATGCATTCAGGCTGTGCAGCATTGCTCCATCCAGCAGGCTTTCAACAGTGTTGAAATGCTTGTTCGCCAATATCTATTTAGCTGTTTCATGACACCCTCCGAGGTAATCACTGTCTTTTCTGTCGCAGCCGTGCCATCGACTTGTGTTTGCACAGAGCAACCTCTGTGATCTGTGTATGCTGTCAGTTGTGCTTTCATGAAACTAGGAAATGTATGATGGTGGCTTGGCCTGTGAGCCTCATTGGTGAGGCCCTAGCTAGCGAGCTAGCTAGAGAACTTGTCCTCATGCACGCAGCCAGGCCTAGCGTGCATACTTGTTTCTCTTTACTTTTTTTCCTTTGGCGTGGAAAGCCAAGGAAGACAATGGCTTTTCCTGATTGAATGAGGACAAGTGGGGAAGCATCGCAAGCTGAAAAATGGGGGAGGTCAGCCTTTTAATAACTAAACCCTTCAGTCATGACGCAAGAGATTCAATGCCCAAGACAACACAAGAGCATGCCGTGATGTACATGAATGTGCACATTCAGCATTCTGCATTGCAACTGCTGTGCTGCATGCAATCTGCGTGGCAATTGCCAAGGGGGAGCCATGCAAGCTGTCAACGATTGCCTAACCATTCTCCTGGGCTGGAACCAAGCAGGCCATGCACCAGAGACACAGATTTCCTCCAAGCTCAAGGATGAAGGGTAGGGTCCTGCTCCTCATTGCACCATCAAAATGCCAGGCTCTTTGTCTCCACTGGCTGTGCACAGCACACCATCATCAAAGCATGAAGAGTAAAACTCATCGCAATTATAATTTGTTGGCAAGCTGAAACCATCCACAAGGGAAAACTGGAGTCTGTCAGGCAGGCCAACCTCTGGCCCTGGGCTCAGCAATGGCATGAGCAGGAAAATGCTGAGTGAGCTCGTGCCATTGGTTGCCGTTCCGCCGGTGTGGTTTGGCAGGACTGGGTTCCCAAGCACTCCAGCTTCTTTTCAGCCACTAATCATAATTTTCCCGATGACATAGTCCGCTGCACCGCACGCCATCCAAACTCGAATTACCTGATACTGTGTTTGGCAAGCATGCTGAACTCCAGGACAGGGTTGCACTGGGCGGGCCGTGCTGGCCATCTCCTTCTGAGCTACCAAACACAAAAGTTTCAGAACGCTTTGCTCATGGCCTGTTCAGCCCAAATGGCATGCAGGGCTGCCTAGCTAAATTTGCATGACAACTTTTAGGGCGGGAGGTGTGATCTTACTGGAAAACAGGCAAACCTCAGGACTCACGCCCCATGAATGGGCCTTGCCAACAATTCAGGAGTATGGCTTTCTTTTCTGTTTCCTACCCTATGGCAGGCTGCACCAAGATGGCTCTTGTCCATAGAAAATAAGTGTTTTAATCTTCAACATTTTTCACCATGTGCATTGTGCAGCTTGTGTACGCAGCTTCACAGAGTGCCAGCAGCTGCATTCTACGCTATATTCTATGCTGTAGACCACAGGCTATGGCGACACCTTCCATGTGTTTTCACTTTCCTTGTTGTTTGTACGTGCAGCTCCATAGAGTGGCGGCGGCTGTACCCCATGCTGGAGCAGAATGCAGGTATGCCTGTGGTGGCTGTGGACCTGATCGGCTGGGGCTTCACTGATGTGCAGGCTTGGCAGAGGAAGCCCCTGATGCCCCTGGGCGCAGATCTCAAGCGCGAGCACCTAGAGGCATTCAGGTGAGCCTGCCACGCCTCGAAGCAGAGACTATGAGCACCAACACCTATAGGCAAACCGCTGATGTCAGGCAAGCCTGCGATTCCACGGGATCCACACCTCATGAAGTTGGAGGCTTACTTTTGAACAAGAGCCTGCATGCTTGGATGTGACACATTGAAGGGCAAGCACCTACTCTCCCTTTCAGGGCTGCTTTGCTTGTGCCATCTGTTTTTGTCTGACAGCACACCTGCCAAAGTGCATAAGATCAGAATGGACAAGCACACCAAACTCATAACACCAGAAGTGTTGCCCCATGTTGTGATCCAGGTAGAGAGCTGCTTTTTATGTGTTTGCAAGCGCATGAAGCAGACACATGTTCTGCAGCGAGTGTCTTTGCTTCAGGACTGCACTTGCCCACAAGCTGCAGTGCAGTTGCTGCGGTGTTGTTGCTACAGTGCAATTGCTGTGACGGCACTTTGTTTGCACACTCCAATGGCGCTGCTGACGGTTATGGTCATAATCGTAGAGTTGCCTCTGATCAAAATGGTGGGTGACAAAAAGGATGACAATAATTAAACACTAATGGTGCCTCTGCTTTGTTGATGACGGTCCTGAGCAGGCAGCAGCAGCTGGGTGGCAGGCCTGTGGTGTTGGTGGGCACGAGCCTGGGCGGCACGATTGCAGCAGACTACGCGCTTGCCTACCCACAGGTGCTGTAGTGGCAGTATGGCAGCGTGGCAAGCATGTGCACGTGCACACACACTCTATGCCTTTCTTTCTGTGTATTATAGTTAAGTGCACTGCCATATGCTGGCCCATGACTTTTGCCTGAGTTCCATTGCCTGCTCATCATTTCAGGATGCTGGCCGCTCTGCCATCACTTGCCAGTTTAGATGGTTTTGCTGGCCTCTTGTCTTTCAACCATTCCATGCTCTGACTTCATTCATGGTGTACACCAAAGCTCCCATTTTGCTTGCCGCAAGTTGTGAGTCCGCCTCATTTTTAGCTTGACTTCAGCCATCAAGTCTTCCCACGAAGCTGTTAGTAGCTCATGGTCAAATTTGTCATGGGGTTGCCTTGTCATGCGCACTCACCACAGAGGACGTTTGTCGCTGTGCATACTTGAACCTGAGTCCTGCTATCCTTTGCCCCCTCTTCCAGGCCGTGAAGCAGCTCATCCTCATAGACGCCCAGGGCTTCACTGAGGGCGTGAAGTCACCGCCCAGGTTCCTTTCTTGGATCGGTGTGGCCGTGCTGAAGACGGTATGGCTCCGAAATCAGGCCAACCAGGTGCGTACAACGGTTTTGGGTCGTGCTCGTGATCCTGGAAGAGCGTGTATGTGCTGATCAGTGTGCTTCGAGTCTTTGGTGGCAGTTTCGTCTTTGGAGCTGCCTCTATAACAAAGGCAGCGCAGGGAGGGGCAGACAAGTGAGGAAGCGTCGCAAGCGACACTGAAAAATTGGCAGAGTCGGCCCTTCTCTGGAAAAAGTTGTCACACGTGCCTCAAAAAGACGCAATAGAGCCAATGACAACGCAATAGAGCATTTATGCCGTGATGTACATGTGAGCATGAATGCATCATCGGCGCAGCATTGCTGCGTGCATTGCTGCGTGCTCTCTGCATACAAAGCAGTGTGCTTCGTTTCTGCATCATGTTCGCTTCCCATGCAGGCTGTCAACCATTGCCTACCCATTCTCATGGGCTTGAACCAAACAGGCCATGCGCCAGAAACACACAACTCCACACAAAGCACAGGGGTTAGGTGTGGAGGTCCTGCTCCGCAAAGCTTGCCAGGCTTCTCGTCTCCACTCGCTGTGCACAGCATACCATCGTTAAGCATGATTTACAAAGCTCATTGCAATTAAAATTATTGAATTTTGAAGAACCTCGGCGAGCTGGAAACATCTGCAGAAGCAATTGGATTTTGTCAGCCGTGCCACCCCCTGGACTTGGCAACTGCACCAGCATGAGGATGCTGAGTGAGGCCGTGCCCTCAGGTGCTGTTCCAAGGGCATGGTGTGGTCAGGTTGAGCCAAGACGCGACAGTGTCTCCTTGGCTACCAAACATGAAAGTCGTTCCCGACAGATTGCCCGCTGCATCGCAAGCCACCCAAATTCGGATGCCCAGATAAAAGCTTTTGCTTGGCCTGCATGCCAAGTTTCAGGGCCGGGGGTGGGCTGGGAAGCTCTCTCTCTCTCTCTCTCCCTCTCTCTCTCTCTCTCTCTCTCTCTCTCTCTCTCTCTCTCTCACACACACACTCACTCACTCACTCTCACACTCACTCACTCACTCACCAAGGACTGCCAAAACTTTATAATTTCCAAAAAGTTTCAACCACAGCTAACCACAGCCTCACCTGCCCCTCTGGCATTGCAGAGCTGCCAAGACTTTTGCTTGACATGCATGCTTAGTTTTAGGGCGATAATTGCACTGGGTGGGCCAACGCAGCACGTGTGAACTTTAACAGAAACAGCCAAGCCTAGGGGCTCACACCCCATGAATGGGGCTTTGCCGATAAAGCTCACCCTACCTTGTAGGTACTTGTAAACAAATTACCCTGAAATCATAGACAGGTCTATGCTTCGGGGCTCACGCAGCCATAAACAACCTGAATCTGAAACCTTCATGTACAATTACATGAGGGATCAGCTAAATACCTTGCTTCTTACCTGGGGGTATTGGGTATGTGGGGGCGCTGCTTTGGTTCAACAGTTTCATCATCGGTGTTTTCAGGCCAGTCCAGGATGAGCCACTATCATCATCATCATCATCACCATTGTTGCAAGACAAAAGTACCTTCATCTGTGAGATGCACACCATTCTATTTCAATTGTGCAGCAAGCTTACCATGACAAGGCGACATTTGCCACGGAAGATGCATGGAAGTGCGGGAGGCTGCACACTTTTTTGCCAGGTGAGGCTGGAGCAGCATGCCTTGCAGAAGGGGTCTCAACAAGCACATGAAAGTACTAGGCAATTTAGGATTCAATGTTCAAGATTTGAATGCAACGTGTGCTACATGCACAGAAATGTTCACTTACATTTATGAATAAACGGCTGATGTCTGCGGGGGCATGCATGCAGGTGCATGTATAGTCTGCTTTGTGCAGAATGGAGGTCGTATCTTTTGATGGCCTTTGACATGCGCTCATACATGCCTGATAATGCCTCTGGCAGAAATAGGTGTTTTAGACCCTAAATTAGAGGGTCCAAAAGAAATTCAAGGGGCAGATTTTGGACCTTCCTTCCTTGACAACATCAATTCAAGAGGTGCAAAGGGTGTTATGAAGGTGCACTTGCTGGGAATGGAATGGAGGTGCCAGGCATAAATGGATCTTGATTGGATGGTTGTACTTTCTTTGTGCTTCGCGACTACCAGCTCATGATGAACAACACATTCCTATGATATCAAAGAGTTTTTTGACCTTGTACGCTGCAAGCCCATCTGTAGGTTGGCAAGAGGCAAATGTGGCTTTCATTTCTAGCGGTGGATACAGCTTGACAGAGGAGCGCATTAAACAGGTAGGCTGTGCTTGCTCTGCAGTTGCACTGGGATGCTCCGAGCATGCATGCACCTACTACTAAGGCATATTCACAGATGACTTTGTCCTTTGCATCGAAGGCCTCAAAAGTCGTTTTTTTCAGATGTCTTGTGCGTGCTTTAAGTAAGATGCACCGCCAAGCTACTTTCAAGCTGCTCAGCTTCACACCTCGCTCTTCAATTTCTGCAAGCTTGACATGTGGTGTAAAAAATGGAGTGATCTGTTTTGGTGCTTGGAATCTGTGTGCTGCAAGCTTTACAGCGTCACATGTCTGTGTCACAAGCGCTCTGGAAAGTGGCAACTGTTGTATATTTCAAGTTTGTAGCCGGCTAAGACCAACTTCCCTTTCATTCAAAGAGGGGGTCGTCTTTTTAATTTGCCTAAACTTTTTTGCCTGCTGGAACGCTCAGAGCACAAATCTTTGATGCAGTATCCATAATTATATGTGCCTGCGACAATCCTCATCAAAAGCTGGGGGGGATATTTCTGAGATGTGGCCCCCTCTGCGTTTGGCGGTGAGGAAAAAGAGAGCCTTGCATGCTCAAGTACGGGCATGAGGCCGAGGAGCTTCCATCCTCAGACCTGGAATGCAGAAGTAGAAAAGGCACATTAGTGTGTGCTGCACCATCAGATGGCTGCGAGAGGGGGCCTCGTTTCCTTGCCTCAAGTTGAAAGAGGTTCCCCAAGCCTCCTCCATCACAACCAGCTGACTCCCAAAACCCGCAGAACTAAATCATTTTAGACCGTTGGAATCAAATGTGGGTTTATTGGAGGTGGGGCAGGAAGGTGGTGTGCCTAAAGAGCAAATTGTATGCTTTGACCCCTGGCAATCTACCTGCACACATTAGACATTATAAAAATAGCAAAGCGAATGAAGACATTCAATTTGTTTTTTGGCCAAGACTGGTAACTTTTTTGAATTGTTTTGGTATTGTATTCCTGACATTGCTGTGGCCACATCTCTGGATTCAAGGGTTCTTCCAGATCAAAAGGACGGGGACTTGCAATTTATGCCGTATTACACTTATCGAACAAACAAGTAATTCGGGAAAAGCTTTTACCTGGGGCAAAAGCGTCTGAAAGTTACACACACTGGCAAACCACCATGAAACTCCTGTAAATCATCCTTTGTAGATTAAATGCGCCTTTGTTGTTTTGCATTGGGAGGCTTGCCGAGCTTGATGCTAATAGTATGAATGCACCTAGAGCAGTTGCAAGGCTCCACGGCCTCCTGGTCTGACATGTATGAAAAAACACAAATCAATTACTCGTCTTACCCGCTCCTGCCACTGTGGAATTTGAACTCCCTGCATGCAGCTTTCCCAGCCCGTGCTGCTGTTGTGGGGCAAGAGTGATGAAATCTTGCCCATACCCCTGGCAGACAAGTGGCAGGCAGCACTGTCTACTCGGCCGCAGGGCAGCGGCAGCTTCATGCGTGTGGATATAGACCGAGCAGGGTAAGTATGAGTAATCCAAGCAGACACAGAGGTGCACTTCTATTGGACGCATGCATATCTCTTTGAGTTGTGCATTATTTGGCATTGGCATTTCCAGGATGCAGTCAGCTTTCCTGCAAATTCAAAATATGAGGTTGATGTAATTTTGAGTTGTAGAATCTATTGGAAAATGGGAAGTGTGTAAATTAGAGCAAGTCGCCTGCTTCAACATTGCTATGCAGGCACAGCCCACATCTTGAGCGGCCAGATGCCGTGGCTGAACCTATACTTCAATTTTTGACGCAGCAGCAGCAGCAGCAACAGCGAGAACATGAGCAGGTGGCTCGGGTGTAATGCACAGGGTGTCAAACATCGGATTTAGTTACTGTCATAGATTATAGTGTGCAGGTATCACTCATATTTTTTCGTCACCTTCAGGTACACTGTTCTAGGTTAGAAGCATAATGCGAGTTGGATCACTGATGAAGACAATTTTAGGCACTTTGCATGGGAGCTCTGTTAACCAGACTGTTTGGAAGGGTCTGTGCATGCTTGCAAGCTGCAATGTTATGTTGATTGAGGTCACTGAGTTGTTCCTGTCAGCGCTGACTGTTGAGTCTCCCTTGATGCACACTCATTTGTAATGCCCAGTGTAGATTTCAACTAATTTTAGGGCCAACCAGAGTGGTTGGAGCAATAGAAACTGATTTAGGATCACAATATTATGAGGCATGTGTAGCCGGATCCCTGACTGCTGGTGTTTGAGTTGAATATGCCTTCGTCCTTTCCCACCTGTCCTTCCATCTTTTATTCTTTAACCTCTGAACAGTACATTGAACATGGAGGGCATGCCACGTCTTGGTTCGGATATCTAACTAACATGATTGGCGCACCATAACGCTGGGAAATATATAAGGAAAGGAAAGCAAAGGAAAGGAAAGGGGAGGAAAGCAAAGAGAAGAGAAGGGGAGGCAAGGCAAGGGAAGGGCGCCGCCTGCATGAGTTGGCAAGTATCCAATTCGTGGTTGTACCTCATATGAAAAGAGCCAGAGAAAAGAAAAGAAAAGCTGCATATGCAGAGGAAGCTCCGAGCTTCCTCTGCATGCAGAGTCTTCAGGCATCAATTAAGGTAAGGAGCCTCCTGTCTGAGACACAGTAAGTCAAAGAAGCTGGAAGTCCCCTCCACCACCAACTTGGTGCTTGAAGCAAGAACAGAAGGGGCTGGTGGGGATCTGGAGGGTTGCAAGAAGCACCCGGCTCCAAATCCTGGATGTGAGGAGAATTCTTGTTTAAGCCACGCATTTAGTGGTTACTTGTTTGTGGGCATACTGAACACTGGCAGAGAATGCATGGTGGTAGCGTGCATGCTTGCGAGCGTGTTGGTGGTCTGTTAGGCCTGATTTTTTTATTTTAGAAGAGAAAAGGAAAAGAAGAAGAAAGAAGGCAGGCTACGCTTGCCAAGTCCGGCCATGTGCATTAAGGAAACGTCACCTGTCCTGAAAGGAAGGGCCCCACCACACAGACCAAGAGGAAGAGCAAAGAAAAGAATTGTTTTTATTTAAGGTGTGTTCGTTGTAGGGTTACAAGGGGTTGGCCTACAACCCGAGACTCTGGCTGATCGGCTGCTAGTGAAACATTCTCAAAAGGTTTACAGGTTTTACAGATTAAGAAACATTCTCAACCAGCATCAAAATTATAAACCAACTCTGAAAAAAATTGAAAATCTGTGAAGCTCGCCAAAAGAGGAATAAAGTCAGTGTTTGGGAGCCGGGCAAAAAAGTTCAATACAGATATCCTTGTACTTTCTGCGCAGCTCACACACCTCAACTTGCTTTGAAAGCAATTGTAATAGAGGAGAGCACGTTTGTCTTGGACTTCAGCACACTCACACTTGCCACAAATATTTGGATCACCCAGCCAACCTTTAAGCATTGGGCACAAAGCCTAAACATACTCAAGTTTTTTCATTACTTTTCTATTCAAATCTATAAAACAATTATGATGGGACACAAAAAGGAGCAAGTGCCGTTTGGTTCAATGGTTTTCCGCATCAACAATGGTAAGTCACTACTTTCCTGATCATCTTTTGGGAATAGAAGGCATTCTGTTTCCCTCCACTCTTTGGAAGTTCGACTTTGGTTGAACCTTCTGTCTGTACCTCAACCTCACTGCATGCTGCCTCCAATTAATTCAGTCAAGCATACCACACTGTGCTTGGGCTGCAACTTCGGTACCATTTGCAATGCATTGCCATGCCTACCACTTTTCCGTGCAATTAAGGAAATGTACCAGGATGATGAATATACTCTGGTTGATGGAGATAAAAGGGCGCGTGTGCACCCAAAAAATGGATCTAAGCAATGTTGTCCTTTATCCCCTCTCCTCATTCCTCTGCATACATTAATGACATGGGCAGAGATGTCAATGAAGGGGTTCGGGCTGTGACAGGGGATGGAAAAAGAAAAGAGAAGTTTACGCCAGCCAAAAGGCTGCATGCATTAAGGAAAGGTTCCCTAACTAGCAAGCTAGCAAGGGTCTCACCAAAGGGCCCTCAAACCTAGACGAGACACAGCTAGCCTAGGGGAAAGCCAAAAACAGAGCTATTGTGGATCTGGAGGGTTGTCTGCCATGCTCCTGGACGCCCAGACTCTCCTTCTCCTGCTCTCCACCGCCCCACGCCCAGCAAACCCACCCCCAGAAGTCCCCTGAAAATGATGTGCATGCCTTGTGTTTATGATAGTGCCTGCCACACCAACTAAGATGATGTGTAAGGTCACCTTGTTGTTCCTGTTTGGGTTTCTCAAGCTGCTTGTTTTGAGCCTGATTGCAGTTTTGATATGCTGGGCAATTGCAGCTTCTGGAGTGGGAAAGGGGTTGGTATCTGGGCGGAACTTAAACCCAACAAGACGAATGTTCCTGTCTTGAGGAAGAGTCTTAGTAGGATCAATGTGTGAGGGTCGGCCTGGGATAGAGCGCACAAGGACAGCACCAGGGTGGCTTTGGTTCCGGGCAGAGGAGCCAATACCATGAGGGAAAACCCTGTCAGTGATAGCTCGGGAGATGTTTTCAGGGACTTTAATGTCCTGTTCCAGGAGTCTCTCATTTCGGCAGGTATCCATACCAAAAAGGGATGAGCCATGCCTGTCTTTGCTGAGGGCTTCAACACAGAAGCTAAGGCCAACATGGTGCCTCATGGTGTGCATCCCGTTCATTGTTGGGTTAAGGCATCCAAGAGCAGTGTAGTTTTGAGGGACCTCTGGTGAGGCCCTTGCTAGCTTGCTAGCTAAGAGACTTTTCCTTAATGCAAGCGGCCTGTGGCCTGCGTAGACTCTTCTTTTCTTTTCTAAGAGCAATTTGATTAATGCTGTCCATTTCGCTGCATGATGGGCAGCATGCAGAGGTGGAAGCCATCTTGAACCTGAAAGCATGTTTTTGAGTGTAAACTGTTGCGATGTTTTAGTGCATTAATCTGATGTTCAAGGGTGATTTTTTGTTATTCCAAAAGGAATTTCTGATTTCTTTGTTGGCAAATTCAATTTGCCAACAAAGACCCTCACAAGTTGTGAGGGTGGGTTATGAGCTTCCAAACTGACATTGGTGTTTGGGGGAGTAGACTGTGTGGCATACTGAAGCCTCTGCCAGCTACTGTGATAGCAGCCAGAGGTATCAGTGGAGCCAAGCTTGTGCCTATTGCGCATACGTATTTTTAGCATGTCTGTCAGGTTAGTGAGGTAGTGAGTTGAAGCAGTGTGAGAGTGATGTGTAGCACCGTTGCATACTTGTGAGGACTTTAATGTGAGCCAGTAAAAGTTATAAAAGGAATCCCTGGCACCTGGAAGTGCAATGTCTGTGGCGTCCATGATTGCTGCAGCGCATGCGCAGGTGTCAGCCCCCTCATTACCAATAACACCGGAGTGGGCTTCAACCTTATAGAAATGTACAGGGTGCGGGGATTGCTATAATACATTTGAGATGGCCTGGATGAGTTTTGCATGGAGGTAGGTCCTCATGCACATAGGGTTAAAGGTCTGTTGAGAGATCTGAGAGAGGCAGGATGCACCATCAGAAGCTCTGTCAGTGTGCCCTTGTTGGGGTGCAACAAGTATGCCTGCTAGTTCTGCTTTGTTGATGGTGTTTGTAGGTCCATTCCCATTGGATTTGATGTACAGATGCTGTTGAGAGGGTTGAGTAGTGTCTCCACTGGGTCTTTTAACACCTGAGCCAGCAAGTGGTGGAGAATCATCTTTGTGTTTAATCACACTACCATCTGTGTAGGTGATTTCTTTCCAGTTCTTGGTTTGAGATGTGAACGTCTTTTTGTAATTGGCAGGATAGGAGGCTGTCCTTGTCTGAGGGCACCTGTGCGAGTAGGTATGGGTGTCATGGGGAAGGGATTGAGAATTCTTCCTCCAGTTGTTTGTTGCTTGCAAGACTATGCTAGAAAATCCAGTTGTTTGTTGCTCGCAGGACTATGCTAGAAAACAAGTACGCTAGTAAAAAGATTAAAGACTCATTTTCGTGGGCCCTGCCAACCCCCATCCACACTGCCCTTAAAAAATGGGCCCTGGTAACTCAAGAAAAAATGGCCTCCCCGCTGGACCACAACCCACAATACCAACACTACTGGAGCACTGATCCCCGAGACACTCTCTTTGGTGCCCATCATAACTCCCTCTCATCCAGATATTCCGGTTTTTCTGTCTGCCATCCCATTTACACCGAGGAAGCTATGACTCAGGCCTTACGCCATGCTATCTACTCAACCATTCTCAACACAGATGCCACTGCTACTTTCATGTTCCTCTCTGTATGGGGACAACACATGGTAACTAACCCCTATTCCAAACTCATCACTGCCTATCCACATCTCTGTTGTGAACTTGGAACCATCGATCGTACTAACTTTTGCTACAACAATCCACAATCCTCCATCAACCAGGAAATACCCCTTTCTCAGCACACCTGGGACCTACAAATTATTGCAGTCTGGAACACAGCTGCAAGGATTCATCTGAACAATCATAACCCAGCTTGGCTACAAGGCCTGGCTTCAGCTGTACCAGAAGTTAACTGGAAGCTGCACAGTATAGGCAACCATTCTACTCTCAATACAATGCATGCTGATATGCCTGGATTCAATAAATGCCAACGCCTCCCCTCTGACAAACAACAAATATCTAGATATCTTACCTCTCCACACGTAGGTCATCAGGAAGAACTTTTTGTACCTAACCAATCTAGTCCAACCCTCAAGCTCAAAGTCCCTGACTGGAGGACATGGGCTTACACTGATGGAAGTTGTCAAATCCAGAATGGCAAACAAGAAATTGGAGCAGGAGTCTACTGTCCTCTCACTGATAGCATAAGTTTTGTCGAGCCCAACGGTGCTGGAATTACCAACACCATATGTCGAGCTGAATTAGCAGCAATTGCTGCTGCCATCACGCACTCTTATTCACACATTGCTTCAGACAGTCTCACCTCTCTTCATCAAATACGTGAACAACTTATTTACCCAGAGAAGCACAAACAACATATTCAAGGGGATGTCCTAAAAACCATATCTACCCTCATTAGCAACTCACAAACAAATATTTGTTTCTACAATGAAAAATCTCATGCTGGCATTGCTGGTAACGAATGTGCAGATGCTATTGCAAAATATCAAGCAAGTCAAGCCAATAATAATGTGGCTGATACCGGGATCCCTAGCGCAGGCCCCGGCGGAAATCCTTTTTGTCATATAAATTGGTTAGCCAAAGAGGAAAAAAAAGAACACAATGCTGGCACATCCACAGCTCGTACACCCAATCTTAAAATCACCTACCTCCCCAATCTTCAAAATGCTCTCAAGTCTCATATGCATACAAAACACAGGCTTGGATATGCCAACCCCAAAACAGGCTACTACTCATATTATCAGAGTTTGTTACCACATGTAGATAAGAAAATCAGCAATGCCTTTAGGAACATGTCCTGTATATCCACACTCATGGAGCGCACCATCCTACAATATTGCACTGGCACCCTCTATAAACAAAAACATGCGGTTCGCTTCAAAAGGTCCACTAACCCACTTTGCCCTCTCACAGGCTGTCATCAATTAAACAGCGCACTCCACATGCTTTCAGGCTGCAAAAATTATATTATCTCCAGCATGAAAACTGAACGCCACAATGTTGCTGGAAGAATGATCATCTAAGCTCTTAGCAAAAGCCCTTGGGGAGCAGGCTTGGTCAACATGGACATAGGGAGTGGTGATAGGTTCACACGGCACAACCTTCAAATCCCTGCACATGCATCAAACAGAATTATACCCCCTTACCTCTTTCCAAGAAATTTTTCTAAGAGATCTAGACTCACCTCCAGCCGTCCTGATGCTATACTGATTACTCCCTATAAAGCCAAACCCACTCCTTCTTCTCCTTCTACCTCCTGCTCACACCATCATGTGTTACGCATCAGACACACCCCCACACTGAGGACCTCAACAGCCAACCGCGTGAGGCTACCCCACCAACTGAATGTAAACCAGCGGCATGTGCACTTGATTGAAATCAAGTACTGTGAAGACATGAGGCCTGGACATCAGTTGGAGGCGGCACAGCGGCAGCATGCAGACCTCTGCAAACTCATTAATGCAAAAGTTGTGACTCTCCACACCATCGATTTGGTATTGGTGGGACCTGCTACACTGAGCATACCCTTAACCAGTTTAAACAACTGGGACTTGACCACCAACGCGCCAATAAACTTGCTCGCAAACTTCATGCCCATTCTGTCATGTATGCCAACAAGCTTGTTACCACTAGGTGTGCTATTGAAAACAAAAATACTTATTGCAGCCAGGTTATGGAGCCAAGTGCTTCCAATAAGCTTCCAGATCCCCATTAGGGACTTCTTTTCGTAGCTTTGTGGTGGAGGGGACTCACGGCTCTTCTGAGCCAATGTGTCCCCTTTTCCTTAATTGATGTAGGGAGAGTTTCCTCTGCCTACGTAGTTTTCCTTTTCTTTTCTTTGTTGCTAGGCGTTGATGAGTATTTGCAGTGGTATGGCAGAATCTGGAGGTGCAGGGTTAGCCAATGAACTCCTGATATGCCTCGCTTGAGAATCTGAAGCCAGTTTATCTTGGCATTATCTAGTGCCTCTCTGACACGTAGGTTCCAGATGACAATGAGCTGCATGGGGTAAGAAGGTTGGGCAAGTTTAAGCATGGTATTAAAACAGTGTTGGGGTGTCTAGAATTGAATGTTTTCAGCAGGGAATTTGGCTAGCACTTGTACAAGATCTGGGTAGTGTTTTAGCCAATTTTGTAGGCATTGCAGCTGGAGCCTCTCCAGTGGGGCAAGAGCATGAAGGCGGCAGCTGGTTTGTTAGTTTGGAGGGAGGAGTGCAAAGCATGTTGCAGGAGCTGAAAGGGGATGGAGTGAATGGCGTTTTGTACATGCTATATGCAGATGACCCGAGTTTGACCATTAATGACCCAGGTAAAATGCAGATTATTTTGAATAGATTCACAGGTTTATGCAGAGAGAAAAGGGCTGATTGTCAATACATCAGCGCAGAGGTCGTGCATCTGGAAAGTAGGTCGTGTTATTCCATGCCTACTTTCATGCGTGGAAATGTGGCTCTTCCCCAAAAAGAACAGTTCAGATATCCCAATATGCTTGTTGACAAGCACATGAATTTGAAAGTGTCTGAAAAGCATGCTATGCAGCCCTTTATGGCTGCCCAACAAAGGGTAAAGAAGTTAGTACATGGGCATGGTTTGAGAATTAGGCCACACGCTCTGCTTTGGCTTTCTAAGGTGTATGGCATTCCGGCTGGGATGTATGCATGCCAAGTGTAGGGTACAGAATATTTACGAGAAGGCAGTGAGTTGAAAAGCCAATTGTAGAAAAGAAAAGAAAAGAAAAGTCTACGCAGGCCACAGGCCGCGTGCATTAAGGAAAGGTCCCTTAATTAGCAAGCTAGCAAGGGCCTCACCAGAGGTCCCTCAAAACTACACTAGCTACTGCTAGCCTAGGAGAGGGAAGGAGACTGAACTAATGAGGATCAGGCGGGTTGTCGGCCATGCCCTGAGACGCCCGGACTCTCCTTCTCCTTGTATCCACCTCCGCGCGCCCAGCGAGCCCCCCCCCCCCCCCCCCCCCAGAAGCCCCCAGTAAGCAAAGAGCATGTCTGGTGTTAATGATAGTGGTTAGTACCTGTATGGCATGACAGCTCAGCTTGGAAGCTAGGGATTTCGCTTTGTGCTTGGATAGGCCTAAATTGACAAGAGGTGTGATCGTGTACTCATTGTAAATAGTGCCAGCCACACCAATCAGGATGATGTGTAGAGTCACTTTGTTCCTGTTTGGATCCTTGAGCTGCGGGTTTTGAGTCTGGTTATAGTGTGAGCATGCTGAGTTGCTGCAGTATCTAAAGTTATGAAGGGGTTGGTGTCTGGACAAAAGTTCAGTTCAACAAGGTGAATGTCTCTGTCTTGAGGAGGGATTTTAGAAGGATCAAGGTGAGCTTGTCTGCCTGGGATAGATCTCACAAAGATTACATCAGGGCGGCTCTGGTGCCGAGCAGAGGAGCCAGTACCATTAGGAAAAACCCATTCTGGAATAGTTCGTGAGATGTTTTCTGGAACTTGTATCCCCTGATCCAGGAGTCTCTCATTACGGAAGGCATCCATACCAATAAGGGATGAGCCAAACCTGCCTTTACTAAGGGCTTTTACACAGAGGGTAAGGCCCTCATGGTGCCTGTTGGTATGCATACCACTCATGGTCGTGTTTGAATATCTGGGGACATTATGATTAATACTATCCATGTCGTCACAGAGCGGACACCTTTCAGAGGTGGGAGATTTGTTGGATCTGTTGGCATGCTTTTGTGTGTAGGTTGTCCCTGTGCGGTATTTGATTACATTTATCTGTTGTTTGAGGGTGATCTTAGGAGTAGACCAGAAAGAGTTGCTGATTTCCTTGTTAGCAAATTGACAGGTTGGGTTGTGAGCTTCTATAATAGCAGTGGTGATTGGGGAATTGGGTTGTATGGCATGGTTGAGTCTCTGCCAGCTATTGTAATGGTAGCCAGAGATATCAGCAGAGCCTAGCTTGTGTTTTTTTGTGCATGTGTAATTTAAGTTTGTCGATAAGATTGGTGAGGTAGTGGATTGGGGAAGCGTGGGAGCAGTGCCTGCCACTATTTTGTCTGTGTAAGGTCTTCAATGAGAGCCAGTAGTTATTGTGGAATGGGTCCTTGGCACCTGGAAATGCAATGTCCGTGGTGTCCGTGAGTGCTGCAGTGCGTGCACAAGCGTCAGCCCCCTCGTTACCAATGATGCCAGAGTGAACTTTGACTTTGTAGAAATGAATAGGATGAGGGGAGTGCTCTAATATGATTTATATAGCACGAATGAGCTCTGCATGTAGGTGATACCTCATGCGCATCGGATTGAGAGTTTGTTTAGAAATCTGGAGGAGGCAGGATGCACTTTCAGAGGCAATGTCAGTTTGCCCTTGTTGGAGTGCCACAAGAATACCTGCAAGTTCTGCTCTGTTGATGGTATTTGTAGGTCCACGGCCGCTGGGTTTTATGTGCAGCTGCAAGTGTTGGGAGGGTAGACTAGTGTCCCTCCCTGGCTTGTAAACACCTGAGCCAGAAAGTGGTGAGGAGTCATCATCTTTGTGTTTAATTACACTGCCATTTGTGTAGGTGATTTCTCTCCAGTCTTTGATTTTAGCTGTGAACGTCTTCTTGTATTCAGCAGGAAGGAAGGCTGACCTTGCCTGAGGGCACTTGTGTGAACAGCTATGAATGTCAGAGGGAAGTGATTGGAACTTCTTTTTCCTAGTGTTTGATGCTAGGTGTTGGTGGGTACGCAGTGACGTGGCAGGATTTGGGAGATCCAGGGGTAGCCAGTGAGCTTCTGGTATATCTCGATTGAGGAGTTGAAACCAGTCTTTATTTGTGCTATCCAGCGCTTCTCTAGCATGAAGTTTACAGACTACAATGAGTTGCATAGGATAAGAAGGTGGGGTGGGGTTAGGTATGGTGTTGAGCCAGTACTGGGGTGCCTGGAATTGGATGTTTCCGGCAGGGAATTTGGCAAGCACTCTTGCAAGACCCGGGTAATGGTTCAGCCAACTCATGTAGGCATTGCAGCTGAAGCCTCTCCAGTGGGGCAAAAGCAGGAAGGTGGCAACTGGATCTGTGGTTTGGAGGGAGTTTTGCACTGCGTGGCGCAGGAGTCTGAACATAGTTTCATCGCCATGAGGGGGATGGCAGAAGGAGTAGCCATTGTAGCGTACAGAGAGGGCGTCTGTGTGTGCCCCGAAGACCTGGTCACGGCAGCTTGTGCTGAAAGAAGTGTTGAAAATACCATCAAACTTAAGAGGGTTGGAGAACCTCTCTGTTGAGACCATGCACCATTTATGTAGGGTTCATCGAATGTGGGGAGGTGTGATCAGCGTGTTAGAATTGTAGACCTTTTTGCTCTTGGCAGAGAGATGTTTTTGTTGAGCCTTCTGACGTGAGAGCAGTCCCATAATTTCAGTTGCTGGGTCCTGGATGGATGGCTGGATGGTGGCGTGGATGCCTGCCTTTTTGGCTGCTTCAAAAGCCTCAAGCAGGGTCTGGAGTCTGTCTATAGTCAGCATACCAACGCAGTTGCCATGGGCATTGTAGGTACAGGCGCATTCAGAGGTGATAATTTCCGGCATTTGTGCTGGCATGGCAACCTCATCAGATGTGTCAGGTTGGAGACTTTCCTTCATCAGGTCAACACTTCTAATGATAATATCACATTGCCATGTTGGCATGATATCTGTCTGGGGGTTGTTAGGTTGGAAGTCAAAGGTGACATTCTTGCAAATGGCGCAGCCGGTAGTTGAGAGCCATGGAGAGTCAGATAGGCTTTGAGGATTGCCTTCAAAGCCTTGACTGACAAGATTGTCCAGGTCTACCTCATCATTCCGGGGGTCTACTGTGTGTTCCAGCCTTTCCTCCTCAAAGGCTTGGACATGGGCGTGTAAATCTGGATGCATTTGTAACATATCAGCAGCTTCCCATTTGGGGTGCCATTCCACATGGGTCATTTCACAATCTTCAGAGAAGTTGATCCTTTCCGCTTTTTGGGAGTCTGACAGAGGGGCGCACGCAGGGCAGTCCCAGTGCTCATTTGGTTTGCTCAGTGCCCGGTCATTTTGGGAGCATGCTTTGACATCTATGAGGCAGCCCTAATGGTTAGTGCGGTAGCAGGTATCACAGGTGGGCATATCGTTGTAGAATTGAGACTCATGGGTGTGTTCTTTGCTCACAGGGCTCCAGCAGAGTTGGCAGCACGTGTCTTCTTTAATCCTTCTAGGTACATGCTTTGAATAGGCTACTTTCAGCCCATCATTTTGGAAAAAGGGTAAGGCCCACTTTTCAATTGTTACAGGGTGCCATTGGACTTTGTATTGAGTTTGCTGCTTCTCTTGAGAGGATCTCTTGGATTTCCGTAAATGTTGCCAGCCCAAAATTTTTTGGATGACACGGTCATAGCGGAAGATGGTGTTGCTAACTTGTTCTGCGCTCAATTCAGCAGCCTATCCTGCTTACTATAGTATGGTTCCAGAGCCACTGGGCAACGTCAGTGCCTGGTGTTTTCGGAGGTAGGGGGCATGGGGTTATGATGGGTTGTGTGTGGTATTCTAGGTACGTTGTTGGATCTCGGCTCCCTCTGGGCCTCCTGACCCCAATTTGTGGGGTCTGTGTGGGTTCCAGGGGCAGGGCCTGTGTGAGGGGTGTCAGAAGGGGTTGGGTGGGGTCTATGTCATATGCTTGTGCTTGTGGTCCTTCTACATGAGAGTTGTTTCTTTTGCGAGTGCGCCTGTCTTGGCACATGTGCGCCTCTGTATGTGGTTGACTGTTTGGGGACGGGCTGTCTTGGCTACTGGGGAGAGCATTTTCTACGTCCATATCTTGAGCATCAAAGAGGGGGTTACTGTAAGTCCTGGAGTCAGGGTGTATCTGTGTGTTAGGGGCATGGCCCCCATTGACTGGGTTGCAGTTGGGGGGGTTTGGGGGAGCATGTCCTGTGTAAAGCTTTGACCAGTTCCAGCCTGCTGGTGTATGTTCTGTTTTCATCAATTCTGCATATGTTGTGTTATTTATGCAGCGTAATTCAGGGGGTTTATTGGGCGAGCTGTCTTGGCTCTGTATTATTGTGCTGATGAGATCAGATGTGAGATCGTGGGTGTTGAGGGTATGGGAGAGCTTATTAAGGGCCATGATATGTCTGGTCCTGATTTTGCGTCCAAACAGGAATGTGAGTTTATTTCCGTCAATAATATGGGTGAGGTTGTCATTTAGTAGAGAGGAGAGCCTGGATATGCCTAGTTCCATGAGGGGATAGGCGCAGTGGCAGGCTTGGGTCCTAAGGGTGGGTTGCATTGGCATCGAGAGAACATTTAATACGGGAGTGATGCTGGAAAGAAGGTAGGGTGCACCTTGATAGGAGATGTCAAGAGCACTGTTGTTGATGCAGAGGTATTGCCTGACACGGAGAATATAGGGTAACTGCTTGAGGAGGAAGTTAGGGTGGTGGTGTGATGGGTTGATGCTCCTGAGGATATAGTATCTGAGTTGATGGATTTGGGATTCCAGTAATGACTTGGTGACCCGGCCGTGTCTGCCGGTGTTATCGAGGCTAGTGGTGAGGGCCGCTGCACACCTCGCATTATATTCTACGGCGATGGATGTACATCCAAGTCCAAAGTTGATTTTGTCTTCCTGCAGGATGGCTGTGGCAGTGCACTGCCAGAGCTTGTATCTCTCTTTAATGGTGTTAAGGGCAAGTCTATCCCAGCACTTGTAGAAAAGGCACGTGTGCCCCTCTTTCCTTAATGCACGCGGCTGCATGGCAAGCGTAATTCTTTCTTTCTTTCTTTGCCCCTTGAGGCGTTTTCTAGGTGTGAAGAGCACTGCCACAAACTGGCCAGTACTGAGAGAGTGTGGCCAAGAGCCTTTGCACTTTCATTGGTAAAGGGCTACTGTCAAGTTGTTCAACAGGATACTTGATTCAAACAGTGAGACCTTATGGCAAGTCCTGAAAGCAGGTTTACACCTTGCTGGTAGGAACAAGTCCTGTTGGTCTGCACATGTGTCTTAGGCATTTAGTGGCATGCGCTATGAGGATATCATATGATCTCTTTACAAACAATGCTGAGTGCTTCCAAGATTCCCATGCAGGATTTTGAGGAATTTGAGGAACAGACCGCAGAAGGTTTGGAGGGAAGCAGATGCCCTCTGTTCCCAAGAGATGAGTAGGAAAGTATTGACTTACCATTGTTGGGGCGGAAAACCATTGAACCAAACGGCACTCGCTCCCTTTTGTGTCCCATCATATTTATTTAAGGATTTGAATGAATAAATCTTGAAAAACGTGAGTAGGTTTATGCTTTGTGCCCACTGCTTAAACTTAAGTTAAAGGTCGAGTCCTGTAAATGGCTGGGTAGTCCAAATATTCGTGGCAAGTGTGAGTGTGCTAAAGTCCAAGACGAGAAACGTGCTCTCCTCTATTGCACCGCACAGGCACCCTCTACAACCAAAAAGAAGCGGTCTGTTTTTAAAGATCCACTAGCCTTGTATGCCCTTATACACGGTGCCTCGGCCCTATGTATCCTCTTTTCCTTAACTGATGTGGGGAGTGTTTTCACTACCTGCACAATTTCAATCTTTTTCTTGTATGCCCCCTCCCAGAATGTCATAATATGGATAGCGCCCTCCATATTCTCTCAGGTTGCCAATGCCCTGTCATTCGTAACATAGTAACTGAGCGTCACAACATTGCCAGCAGAATGGTTTTGAAAATGATTAGCGAAGGCTCTTATGGGTCAAAACTTATACATATGGATGTAGGCAGCGCAGACCGTCTGGCTCAGCATGACCTGCACATCACTGAGCATGTTTCTAATTGTGGGATACCTCCATACCTCTTTGACCCCAGCATTCCTTATCAAGCTAGACGCAACTCCAGCCGCCCTATTGCTATCTTGCTCACTCCTTGCCTTGCTAATCCAAATAGACCACCTACTCCCCCCTCATATCGAGTACCCCGCAGTACAAGACGTAATGAAGAAGTAAGAAGCAGCACAACACCAGCCAGGCAATTTCGTGAATTAAACATCCACAACCGCCTTATTCACTTAATGTAAATCAAATACTGCAAAGATATGAGGCCTATATATACACAGCACAATCAGCACCAACCTCCTCACTAAGCAAATTGAGAACCTCAATACTCTATCTAAAACCTACCTCACCAAACGAGAGGGAACAAACCTACACATAAAACGCCAGCTCAACTATAACATGCGCGCTCGACAACTGACAAGCATCCATTCTAGCAAGCTCCGTCTCATGAAAAATGGCAATGGTATATTCAAGGAGGAACTAGACCACAATTGTGAAGCCCTCCTCTTGCACAAAACACCTCCACACAACCTCCCTACTCTCATCACCTGCATTATGTAACCCCTGCTAAATATGGGAATCAATGGGCTGCATGAGCTTACATCTTCGCGCAAGACTCACATCATCTCAGTTTCTCAGCTTCAGGCTAAACACCCCAAGGTCAGCAACAAATGTAAAATAGCACTTAACAGGCTGGCAGCTCTTGTCAACCTCTCCCCACAACAAGAATTGGACATGTCCTCAATCCAAAAGATCATCGCCTACAAAAGTACTGAAGCGAACACCCTTCCAGTTTACCGTCGTTTCAACAACACACATGTGAGCGGCCTTACCAATACCGGCATGCATAAAGAACAGCCTACCCACACACAGGTCAACCAACGAGAAAACCCCCCACCCAGCCCCATCCCACCCACTCAAGTAGTGCCACCATCACAGCCTCGCTCCACATCCTACTACACCCATCAACTCACAGGCCGCCGCATCAGATGTACAGGCAATCAAGCTGCACACACAAATTGTCCAGGAACACAACAAGTTGCAAATGCCATGGAATTGCAATCCCAAGAGGAACCGCTGAGCAAAAGAACTCGCTCCAATTCTACACTCAACATCATTCCCACAATAGCACTCCACCCCTCTGCACACAGATCCACCGTAAGTCCAGATACTCTTATTCTTGCCACACAAGATACACCTGCAGAAGGGCCACCCAGCAAACGCACATGCTCAGCATTCAGAAATACCCCTCCTTTTATGCCCCAACTCAGCCAGGCTAGCCATAAAGATAGAAATTCAAATCCCGATCTGAGCACTGCTCATCATATCCCTACACAGCCCAACTCCCAAAGCACAAACCACCAGCATCCAACAGACCACAATCTAAACCCTCAATCACAAACTGATACTCCACACAGCCTAGATACTCAAATAAACAGACCTAGGAAGAAGAAGCAACAACTGCTCCACACAGACAGAGAGATAATCTCCCCAGCCATCCACTCTCTAAGCTCGCCGTTTTCCCAAGGACCAAACGTCTGGAACTACAGGAGAAATGCAGCAAGGAAACTCGCCAAGGAAACTACTGCTGGCCATGCTATCAGCTCTATCTTCTATCATGATCTAGATGTTTCTCACATAAATGATTGGAGAATTTATGCGGAGAACAAGAAAGGACAATCAAGCCCCACCGTCCACCTCCAAGTGCAATACCACACCCAGTATGCACCCATGATCATTGAACAATGGGCTCTGCCACTGTTTAAACAAGCTGACCTGTTGCCTGAAACTATCTCACCTACTGCTCGCACTGATGTTGAGTGCGCCTGCTGCCAAATCTGCAATTACCATTATGGCTATGAGCCTGAAACCTCTGAGCCCCCCTTCCTTGATATGTATATCTGTGATGTGTGCCATCGAACATACCATTGGAAATGCATGAAGGAACTTGGGTGTTACTCAGATGAACAAAGACAAGAGATTGAAACAGCTGACTCCTGGGCTTGCCCCGCCTGTGCAATCCTTAGTGATGCCCAAAAAATTGAAAGAAAGCGGCTAACTAAAGAAGAACTCAGGAGGGTCACTTGGAAGCCCTCTTGGGAATCAGAGGATCTACAAGAGACATGGCCTAAATTTCGAGAGTGTCTGCTTAAGTTCAAAGCGCAACAGAGCGAGCCTGATCTCTCTATACCCACTGCAGATTCTACCCTCTCAAATCTTGAGAGACAGGGATTTGAAGAACCTAATGCAACCAATGTATGGAAGCAGAAACTAGACACAGAACTGCGCAACAAAATCAAATTTGATACAAACCCCACTAATCCCCAAGCAGACATAAAACCTACAGGCTCATGCGAATACTGGCTGCGCGAGGTTGACCTCGTGAAGTACACAGACCAGCAATCCCCTCATCCAGCTTCATTACAAACAGGATCTCACATCCATTCCCCTCCTACTCCACCCCCCCCTCATCCTTCCAGAAATCTACAAGGCACATATGGCTTGCATTTATAACACGCAAGGCAAATGCGTCGGTATGATATCCCCTAACCGCTTTCAAATCCTCTATAAAGCTTTTTACAGGGCCAAGCTTGCTGGCATGCACGAGAATATGTCACCTGCCCCAGGCAGCTTTGCCACTGAAATGCAAGGACTTCTTTTCCGCAAATCCATGCTTGAAAGAAAGTACTCTAGCAAAAAGATTAAGGACTCCTTTTCACGAGCCCTCCCAATTCACATCCATACTGCCCTTCAAAAAAGGGCATTGGTAACTCAAGAATAAATGGCCTCCCCACTTGACCAAATACCAGAACTATTGGAGTGCGAACTCCCGGGACACTCTTTTTGGTGCCATGCATAATGCCTTCTCATCAAAATTCTCAGGCTTCTCAGTATGCCACCCTATTTATGAAGAGGGAATTATGACCCAAGACTTGCAACATGCCATTTACTCCGCCATTATCAACACAGAGGCCACTGCTACATTCATGTTCCTTCCGGCTTGGGGGAGGCACATGATAACCAATCCCTACTCCAAACTTGTCACTGCCTACCCCCACCTCTGTTACGACCTCGGAACCATCCCACGTGATAAACTTGGCTACAGTGCCCCACAATCCTTGCCTAACCAACAGGCACCACTACCTGAGCATACCTGGGATCTTCGTATCTTAGCTGTTTGGAACACAGCTGGTCGAATACACCTCTACAACCATAACAAAGACTGGCTGCAAGGCCTCGCAGGAGATCTTAAAGAAACCACAGAGGGGAAGCTTAGGAATGTCAGCAGCCATCCTGTCCTAAATCCCAGGCATGCTGATATGCCAGGTTTCAGTAAATTGGAACGCCTCCCACTTGACAGACAACATGCTTCCAAACACCTTCAAAGTTCACACATGAGTATCCAAGATATAGACTCAGTGCCCAGCCAATCCAGTTCTATCCTCACCCTCAAAGTTGCTGACTGGAGGACCTGGGCATATACAGATGGATGGATCGGTGAGGCCCTAGCTAGCTTGCTAGTTAGGGGACCTTTCCTTAATGCATGCAGCCAGACCTGGCCTGCGTAGTCTTTTTTTTTTCAGATGGAAGCTGCCTTGTCCATAACGGTAGGCAAGAAATCGGAGCAGGCATCTATTACCCACTTACTGATAACAAGAACTATGTAGAACCTAACGGTGCTGGGATTACTATACCTAACCCGAGCTGAATTGGCTGCAATTGCTGCTGCTATCAACAGCAAATACGCAAACATTGCATCAGACAGCCTCACTTCTCTCCATCAAATACGTAAACAAATTCTTTACCCTGAGAAACACCTGAGGCATATCCAAGGAGATATCCTTAAAATGATCTCATCTCTCATTAGCAACTCTCACACCAAACTTCAATTTTACAAAGTTAAGGCCCATGCCGGCATCGCTGGTAATGAATACGCAGATGCTATTGCTAAACACCAGGCAAAGCAAGCCAACAACTGTGTGGCAGACACTGAAATTCCCGGTGCGGGCCCTGGTGGAAATCCATTCACACATATTTTTTGGCTAGCCAAGGAAGAAAACAAAGTGCATCCCGCAGGTACATGTACAGGTCCCCCTCCTGCTCCCAAGCTCACCTATCTCCCCAACCTCCAAGATGCTCTCAAATCCCACATGCATTCTAAACACAAACTTGGATATGCCAATGCCAAATCAGGATACCACTCTTACTACCAAAACCTATTACCGCATGTAGAAAACAAAGACTAAATTCAAGTCGACCCGATGCCATTTTGATTACCCCTTGTAATGCCAAGCCTGCTTCTCACAGTGTCCCTTCTATTCATTCTCAACATGCTTTGTGCAGGTCCACTAGGAGGACAACCAGAGCTAGCCGCGTTATGCATCCACATGAACTCCATGTGAACGAGCGTCATGTGCATCTCATAGAAATTAAGTTCTGTGAAGACACAAGGCCAGAGCATCAATTAAGCGCGGCTAGGCAGCAACATGCTAACCTTTGTAATCTTATTAGCGCTAAAGCTAAAACTATTCACCCAATCCTCCTGGGTGTTGGTGGAATTATTTACACTGAACATACCCTGATGCAATTAAAGAAACTAGGACTGGATCACCAACGTGCCACTAAGCTCGCTAAAAAACTCCATGCCCATTCTGTTCATTATGCCCATAAACTAGTCTCCACACGCCGCGGTATTGAAAACAAGAGTGCCTACCACAGCCATTTGGTTCTAGACCCAGGTGCTTCTAATAACCCTCCAGATCCTCATTAGTTTCGTCTCTCTTTCTTGTCTCGTGGTGGAGGAGGCTCACGGCTCTTTATGAGCCAATGTGCCTCCTTTTCCTTAATTGATGTAGGGAGAGTTACTCTTCCTACGTAGTTTTTCTTTTCTTTTCTTTTCTTGAGGCCTGGTGCCCAGCTAGAAGCCTCACAGCAACAGCACAGTGAACTGTGCAAACAACTTCAAGGTGCTGATATCACTTTCCACACAATCCTTCTGGGTGTGAGTGGGACTATCTATACTGTCCATACACTGGATTAAAGAAAAACTGGAGATTGACCCACGAAGGTCTACCAAGCTTGCACAAAAGCTCCATGCCCACTCTGTGCAATATGCGCACAAACTTACCTCAACTAGACGTGCCATTGAAATCAAAAACACTCAACATAACCCTGGTACGCTGGAGCCGCATGCTTCCAGAAACCCAAAGAAAAGAAAAGAAAAGAAAAGAAAAGACTACGCAGGCCAGGTCTGGCTGCGTGCATTAAGGAAAGGTCCCCTAACTAGCAAGCTAGCTAGGGCCTCACCGAGGAGGTTCACAGGCCCAGCCTAAACCAAGCTATGAACCAATGGAGAGCAATTAATGTGGGTCTGGTGGGTTGCAGAAACCCACCTGACCCACACTAGCTCCCCTGTTACCCTCTAGTGAGGGGGACTCACGGCTCTTTGAGCCAATGCGTCTTTTTTTCCTCATTTGATGTAGAAAGTGTTCTCACTGCCTACGTGGCTGTTTCCTTTGCAACTGCTTTGAGGTGTGTAAGCTGCGCAGAAAGTACAAAAGTATTTTTCAACCTTTTCAAGCTTTTACATTATTTGCCCGGCTCCCAAACACTGACTTCATTCCTCTCTTTTTGAGCTTTCAAATTTTTATCTGGTTTTCTACACCAAGACCTGTACAGCTTTTCAGAGTTTTTTGTCAGAGTTGGTTTCAATTTTTGATGGTTAAGAATGTTTCACCATAAGCCCATCAGCCAGAGTCTCGGGCTGTAGGCCAACCCCTTGTAACCCTTGAGCGATGAAGCTTTCACTTTCTTGTGCAGTTCTGCTTGATGTGAAAAACACCATAAATTATGTTTTACTTATTGGCCAGGTTTGGATACAGCCAGGGTGTCTCTGCTCAGCTGCCCTCGTAGGTGGATATAGCAATGTAACCTTTGTATTCCTAGTGTAAATGGTTGGGTGGTTCAAATATTTGTGATAAGTGTGGATGTGCTGAAGTCCAGGACGAGAAACATGTTCTTTTCTACTGCAATTGCTATGAGTTGTGTGAGCTGCGCAGAAAATACAAGGACCTGTTCATTGATCTTTTTAAACCGTTACACTTTTGCCCAGCTTCCAAACACTGATTTTGTTCCTTTCTTGGCGAGCTTTCACGTTGTGACTAATCTTGAGGTCAATGTTTTTCTAAATCAAGACTCGCACAGATTTTCAAAATTTTTGTCTGAACTGGTTTCAATTTTTGATGCTGGATGAGAATGTATCACCAGCAGCCGATCAGCCAGATTTTCGGGCTGTAGGCCAACCCCTTGTAACCCTTGTATTCCTAGTGAAGCTTGCAAACACTGGGCATTCCCAGCAGCTAGCCCTTTATTGAACAGCCTGCTGTGAACCAGACCCAGACCATTTCTTCTACAAATGCTTGACTGACTGAATTGCTTCGTCGTAAAAGCTGCATCTGAGACCAGTTCACTTTTGTTCTCAATGTTGAGTTTTAGATGAAGCCAAGGGCGCCGGTCGTGGGCCTGCCAGATGCATGCTATCACAAACAAGGGCCATTTGCAGATTTGGCTGCAAACATGTATTAATGATTACAATCTCAATCACAAGTACAAGTACAAAAGAAGACCAACCCTAACAAAACAGGCCACTCGGCTGATTGGCATTAAAGTAGCAAAGCGCAAACGTGATTGCCCAAAAAAATGCATCACAGAAACAGGGCAGGTTTCTGCGTTTGCCTGTCTATAATGTCTGCCTGCAGACAGATGCATAGCAGCAGCATGAATAACAAGAGAAAGTTGTACACATTTTTTTATCTACATGTATAAACGAGCTGCATGGTTTCACAACCCCAGAATGGGCTCTGTTCCCGCTTTCCCTTCATGAACAGCACCCTTTCTTTTACTTTCCTTCATGAACAGCAAAAATGGAAAAGTAGAGCGCGATAGAGCAGCCAGTGTCCTTGCCCCTGCACGAACCTCTTCCTACTTCTCATGTTGCACATGCAGCTGCGAGGGCTACAGCTTTGCCCTGTATGGACAAAGCAAGGCTGAGGCGCACAGCACAACAAGGCCACCTTGAGATGCAAGGTGAGCCATGGACACGCACATTCAAGCATTTGCAGCACACTTGCAGCAAGGGCTTTTCACAACACCAAAAACACGACTACATCACCACCACAGCACAACAAATGCAAAGAGCTTGGGCGCCCTGGCTCAAGCGCCGCCACCCCCGCCACCCCCACCTCCACCGGTGTTGACGTCAACCTTTTCTCGCACATCTTGCTGTGTGCAGTCCCTGCCCCCGGAAAAGCAGGCAATGAGGAAGATGACGATGGCCAAGATGATGAGGCAGCCGATGACCAACAGCTTCCACTTGCAGTAGTTCCACCACATCTTGTTGCGCAAAGAGCGCCCCTTCTTTTGGAACACCTCAGCCTGTTGGTGTGTTTCAGGAGTATTCAGAAGCAATACGGTGAGTGGCTGCCGCCAGTCACCTGTGTCCCCGCAGCACAAGCCTCAGTACCTACATCCCTACCCATGGCCTGCACACACGAGAGCTCAGTTTTCCTGGGGGTCTGTGTGCACCACAATCTTGCTCCCTGCATCCTGCTGCGTGCAGTCCCTGCCCCCAGAGAAGCAGGCGGCGAGGAAGATGATGACGGCCAAGATGAGCAGGCAGAAAAAGACCAGCAGCTTCCACTTGCAGTAATCCCACCACATCTGGTTGCGCAGGGCCTTGCCTTTCTTCCGAAACAAGTCGGCCTGTTGGGGTTGGAGGAGGGCGCGGGGCAGCGGCAGCACAGATACGTCATGGGCACGAGGGCAAGCAAGAGCCACAGCCCAGACCCAACACAACCGGGAGCTAGCTAGTAATTTACATGCATATAGTCATGGAACTGCTTGTGTGCAACAGTTGCGAGGGCGCAAGCAAATCATGTAGTAATGGTACTGCTCGTGTGCAACAGTTGCGAGGGTGCAAGCAAACCGTGCCAAGGAGCGGAATAAACATGAAAGGGTTGACAATGATTGACACCCTCCGTGGATGTGGCATGGATATGAGCAAAAAGACAAATGAGCGGTGGAGAAGTTGCATGACAGGGTTTCAAGCAGCCAACACTGTCTCCCCATCCTGGCATGTGTCACAAATGTGTCTAGGAAGCAGCGCCCCTACCTGGTTCCGTAGCACATCAGTCTTATCCACCAACAGCTCAATCCGCTCTCCTCGTTCCAACACCTTCTCGATGTTCTCCACCATCACGTCCTTCACCTCGTTGACCTGCGTGCCCGCACGACAGCACGAACATTCAAACAGCGAAGCACATGGCAAGCCAGCAGGCGAGTGCAGGCAGGCAATGGACTTCTGTGCGCCAGCAGCTTAAACCACAAGTACGTGCCAAGACAAAGAAGGCATGATGGAAGCCCACCCAGGTGTGCACGAGAATGCGATATATAACAGAGGTTCATGGAAGCATGAACCCCCGCGACCCTCCTCCTGCCTCACCTTTCTCTGTACTTGGGTGATCTTGGAAATCTCGTCTGGGTGAGCCATGCAGTACTCCATGTGGGATTTTAATCTCGGTCTGCACGAGCAGCAACATCAGCCAAAGGACGAGTCTTGGCATGGGATAGAGGCATGCATCTATACATTACGTAGGCAAGCAGGGCTTGCCCTTGAGCAGCCTATACACTTAAAGCACACAATCAAGTGCACTCTCAACCTCAGCTGCAAGCATGCATCCCCTGTGCATGAGTTCTATATCTGATGGAAAATCTATGTGCATTCAGGAGTGCAGCTCAATTGTCAAAACAGCAGGTCGCTTTACAGGCACCTCGCTGCCTTTGCTGCTGTACCATCCTGGCCATGCTGACGAGCATGCATGCAGCTTAAGGAGATGTCCCACGGGAAAGAGAGCCACCCATGCAGCATGGCAAGCTGCTGGCTAGGGGGCTTCCTGCTGTCTGCCTTCTTTGAAAGATAACAGGTAAAATCCAGTGGCAAGCAGTGCATCACATTCGAGTCAAGACCAGAATTGCACATGGTGTGACAAGCATGCTTGTGGCTTGCTCCTGGTGTTGCACATGGACAGACGACATTTCATGCCAACCCAGACCTGCTTGCATGCACTACGGGCAACTAAAGTTAACATCAGTGTGGAAGATTAATGAATGTTTTCCCGTCCAGCCCATGCATTGCACACTCTTAATGGATTCCAGTGCCTGAGGCCCACTAAACCCTTGCGTGCCAGCTAGACTTTCATCTCATCCTCCACAATTGACTCTGGGTGCCAGGAAGGCTTTTGCTGCCGCCTCCCTGCAGTGGCCCTTCTCGGGCTCATGGAATACAAGCACCTAAATGTTGATGCACTGCATTCATGTACATACATGCCCAGCCACAACATTTTGCTGCTCATGATCCATGGAGGTGAGGCGGGTCACTGCAGTAAGGAGGCAGGAGGAAAGCCTTCTGGGCACCAGCTTTGGTGGTGTGGAAGCAGGTATTCCTTGCACATGCATTGACCAAAGAATTTCCTGATGCTTGCCCTGGTGCTGCATGCTGACCGTCCCAGTTATATCTCCCTTCTTCCCCACTGACCCAAAAGTGCGGTCCAGGCTATGTGCTGTGGACACACGCCCCTTCTCTGCGTACTCCTCCTCAAACTCCTGCTTGACGCGGTCCAGAAAGGCAAAGGGTACTTGACGCCCATATGCCTCATCTGCCACCACCAGGTATGCTGCACACAATATACAGATCCAAGGTACAGGTGTGTGTGCTTGGGCTGTTGGAGTTTGGGGGCAGCTAGGTGCAAGACAGGCGCGTGTCCTCGGGGTACGTTGGCCCAACGAACCTGAGCGCTCCAGGAGAAAAACGCCACACCGGAGCAATGGCAACGGAAACAAACACTTACTGAAGCCATTGTGCAGCAGGTAATTGAAGGTGTGGCGGTCACAGGCGATGGTGAACTTGCTCTCCGGGTTTTGCAGCTTTTGCAGGCATTCAATAGCCACGGTGTTGAAGTTGCCTGTGGGTGGTTGCGCAGGACAGACAGGTTGCTTCCTGCTCTTGGCGTTTGACGCTCCATTCCTTCCAGCAGCTGCTAGCTGGCTCCTTGCCTGTGTAAGGAGTGTACTCCGCCAGCACCGTGGTGTCTCGCGCAACGAACGAATATATGAGCGGCATTCTATACTATTTATGTATATACACACACAGGACCGCGCCGAACAGACAGCGCTGCCGCCCGAGCACGAGCCTCTGCTGCACCAGGTGCTTCCTCCACTTCCTCCACTCTACCGGAAGAGCCTGCTTATTTAAACTTCCTGTAACACGTGTTATTAATTCGTTTCTTTGAGCACCTTTAAGCGACTTCGTAGAAAATTTGACCTTCGAGTCAACACAAAATCAAGGTGTACCTCGTTTTAGGAGCGCTACTTTTTAACCTCATCTAGGTGCAACTTACCTGCAGAAGGGGTGTTTCATTTTCGTAAACAGAATCCTTGTCAAAATAGCATGCCACAATGAGCCCCTGATTGCAGTTGCAACTTGTGTGTGCTTGCGTTTGTACAAGCATGTGCTATAGGTTTGCCTGCACTCCTGCCAGCCGTCTGACAGGTCTGATGAAGCTGTTTAAGAGAGAATGCAACCAGATGCAGCGTCAGTGACTCACTGACAGTGAGGATGTCCCATGCCATCGTTGTAAGAGGAAAAAAGGTTGATGCTGTGGCGTACAGCAAGGATCGGTTTGACTTGTTCTCAGCTGAGGGGCAGACAGGTATGGCTGACATTCTGAAAGTGCAAGACTAAGCTGGATATTAACCAGCATGCCATCAAGGAAAGACGCGGCTGTCAGCACAGACATGAACAGCAAGCCCCACCAAATCAGGAACTAATGAATCCGGCACGTCGTGGGCCATATGGATGGGCCATGACGTGCGCTTCGCCCTCCTGCAAGCAGCCCGTCTAGTGTCCTCGGTTCAGGGTTTTGCCCCCCTTCCAATCCCAATGTTTGGTTTGCTCTGCAGTTGGGAGCCATATCTGGTGTTGATGTTTTTGGTCAGGGTCTTAGTGGCGTGGTCATAATTTTAAGGGCCTTTCATTCTGATAGATCAAGCTCAGAGCCTGGGGGGGCCAATTATGCACTGGTTGCAGACTGTGCCAACAGCTCCTATCAAAATAGTTAATAGTGCGTGTGACATGATTCTGTTGTTACCTTGTGTACACCTACCTCCCCAATCTTCAAAATGCTCTCAAGTCTCATATGCATACAAAACACAGAATTGGATATGCCAACTCCAGAACAGGCTACTACTCATATTATCAGAGTTTGTTACCACATGTAGATAAGATAATCAGCAATACTTTCAGGAACATGTCCTGTATATCCACAACCATGAAGGGCACCATCTTACAATATTGCACTGCACCCTCTATAACCAATTGGTTTTTGGTTTTTTGCAAAAACATGTGGTTCGCTTCATAAGGTCAACTGACCCGCTGTGCCTTCTCCCAGGCTGTCATCAATTAGACAGCGCACTCCACATGCTTTCAGGCTGCCAAAATCAAATCATCTCCAGCATGAAAACTGAATGCCACAATGTTGCTGGAAGAATGATCACCAAAGCTCTTAGCAAAAGCCCTTGGGGAGCAGGTTTGGTTAACATGGACATAGGGAGCGGTGCTAGGTTGGCGCAGCACAACCTTCAAATCCCTGCAAATGCATCAAACAGAATTATACCCCTTTACCTCTTTCCAAGAAATTTTTCTAAGAGATCTAGACTCACCTCCAGCCGTCCTGATGCCATACTGATTACTCCCTAAAAAGCCAAACCCACTCCTTCTTCTCCTTCTACCTCCTGCTCACACCATCATGCGTTACGCAGCAGACACAACCCCACACTGAGGGCCACAACAGCCAACCGCGTGAGGCTACCCCACCAACCGAATGTAAACCAGCGGCATGTGCACTTGATTGAAATCAAGTACTGTGAAGACACGAGGTCTGGACAGCAGTTGGAGGCGGCACAGCGGCAGCATGCAGACCTCTGCAAACTCATTAATGCAAAAGTTGTGACTCTCCACACCATCCTTTTTGGTGTTGGTGGGACCTGCTACACTGAGCATACCCTTAACCAGTTTAAACAACTGGGACTTGACCACCAACGCGCCAATAAACTTGCTCGCAAACTTCATGCCCATTCTGTCATGTATGCCAACAAGCTTGTTACCACTAGGCGTGCTATTGAAAACAAGAATACTTCTTGCAGCCAGGTTAGAGAGCCAGGTGCCTCCAATAACCCTCCAGATCCCCATAAGGGTCTTCTTTTTGTAGCTTTGTGGTGGAGGGGACTCACGGCTCTTCTGAGCCAATGTGTCTCCTTTTCCTTAATTGATGTAGGGAGAATTTGCCTACGTAGTTTTTCTTTTCTTTTCTTTTCAGATCCATGTGTCTAGGCTAGATGGTATCACATTCGCGCCCTAGAGAGTCAACATGAATCGTTGCTAGACTGACTCTTTGCTTGGCCAAGGCTGGGATAAGCTATGCTGCCCTCATGCCCTCAGGCAGGTACACCTATGTGACTCTTTCCTTTCTACGGCTGAGGATCTCTCTCAGCTATGGAAGGTGATGCTAGGTGCTAGATGAAGCTATTTTGCTAGACTGACACACTGTAACCGTGGGCACTGCTGCGCTGCCTTTTTATTCAGCCATCGACACGTGTACCTACAGGTTTTACTGAGGCTTAACTCAGGGGCTTCAGCTCAAGATATGGCAGCAACCCTGGGGCGCAACAAACCGCCTTTTGAACTATGCTTTTGTAAAGGTGCCGAGTCTCGGTGGATGCCTGAAGCTGATGTTATGGAGCTGATGTTATGGTGCTGCCTTTTGGTGCCAAAAGCGCGCTGTTGCAACGAAAAGCGTATGGGGGACCAATGGGAGCTTGCTCAAACACGGACAGGGACGCATCTGTTACAACAATTTTCAGATAAAGATTGCATATTTCACCTTTATTTGCACTCACGGCGCCGAGGAAGACCAATTTGGGGCAGACGAAGATGAGCTTCATCAAAAGCACGCGCATGTGCACGTTCAATACTACAACTCCTGGTTTTGATGCAATTGCTGCCCTCTTCATTCAGTACGCCAGAAGGAGGATAGCAGCAGCAGATGGTAGGGGCATGGATAGGATGAATGTTCTAGCTCCTCACATTGCGCGTCTGTTTGCTGCCATGATGGAGAAGGCTGAGATCCTTCCTTGCTGGAAAACGGCCAAAATGAGTCCCCTTTACAAGGAGGGCTCTGTGCTGGATCCAAGAACTCTTGCATGCTCGCAGTCAATGGCACCCTGTATAGGCTATATGCTAACGTCTCAGGGAGGTGATCACTGGATGGTGCTAAGAAAAAAAGACCCTGGAATCGGATTTCATAAAAATCAGTTTGGTCTCCACCCTGGCCGCAACACTTTGCAGCCCATGCTTTTTTGTGTGGCACTTGCCCGCTTTCCCCCTTGTCATTTTCCTTGTGTATCCACTTGGATTGTTCGGCAGAAGTGTGCAATGGGCTGTCACAGGCATTAGTGAAGTAGGCCCTTGCCCTTAACACCATTAAAGAGCTGGCAGTGCACTGCCACAGCCATCCTGCGGGAAGACAAAATCAACTTTGGACTCGGATGTACATCCATCGCAGTAGAATGTAATGCAAGGTGTGCAGCAGCCCTCACCACTAGCCTCAATAACACCGGCAGACACGGCCGGGTCACCAAGTCATTACTGGAATCCCAAATCCATCAACTCAGATACTATATCCTCAGGAGCATCAACCCATCACACCACCACCCTAACTTCCTCCTCAAGCAGTTACCCTATATTCTCCGTGTCAGGCAATACCTCTGCATCAACAACAGTGCTCTTGACATCTCCTATCAAGGTGCACCCTACCTTCTTTCCAGCATCACTCCCGTATTAAATGTTCTCTTGATGCCAATGCAACCCACCCTTAGGACCCAAGCCTGCCACTGCACCTATCCCCTCATGGAACTAGGCATATCCAGGCTCTCCTCTCTGCTAAATGACAACCTCACCCATATTATTGACGGAAATAAACTCACATCCCTGTTTGGACGCAAAATCAGGACCAGACATATCATGGCCCTTATTAAGCTCTCCCATACCCTCAACACCCACAATCTCACATCTGATCTCATCAGCACAATCATACAGAGCCAAGACAGCTCGCCCAATAAACCCCCTGAACCACGCTGCATAAATAATACAACATATGCAGAATTGATGAAAACAGAACATACACCAACAGGCTGGAACTGGTCAAAGCTCTACACAGGACATGCTTCCCCAAACCCCCCCAAACTGCAACCCAGTCAATGGGGGCCATGCCCCTAAGACACACATACATCCTGACTCCAGGACTTACAGTAACCCCCTCTTTGATTCTCAGGATATGGAGGTAGAAAATGCTCTCCCCCACAGCCAGGACAGCCCGTCCCCAAACAGTCAACCACATACAGAGGCGCACATGTGCCAAGACAGGCGCACTTGCAAAAGAAACAACTCTCATGTGGAAGGACCACAAGCGCAAGCATATGACATAGACCCCACCCAACCCCTTTTGACACCCCTCACACAGGCTCTGCTCCTGGAACCCACACTGACCCCACAAATTGGGGTCAGGAGGCCCAGAGGGAGCCGAGATCCAACAACGTACCTAGAATACCACACACAACCCATCATAACCCCATGCCCCCTACCTCCGAAAACACCAGGCACTGACGTTGCCCAGTGGCTCTGGAACCATACTATAGTAAGCAGGATAGGCTGCTGAATTGAGCGCAGAACAAGTTAGCAACACCATCTTCCGCTATGACCGTGTCATCCAAAAAATTTTGGGCTGGCAACATTTACGGAAATCCAAGAGATCCTCTCAAGAGAAGCAGCAAACTCAATGCAAAGTCCAATGGCACCCTGTAACAATTGAAAAGTGGGCCTCACCCTTTTTTCAAAATGATGGGCTGGAAGCAGCCTATTCAAAGCATGTACCTAGAAGGAATAAAGAAGACCCGTGCTGCCAACTCTGTTGGAGGCCTGTGAGCAAAGAACACACCCATGAATCTCAATGCTACAACGATATGCCCACCTGTGATACCTGCTACCGCACTTACCATCGGGGCTGCCTCATAGATGTCAAAGCATGCTCCCAAAATGACCAGGCACTGAGCAAACCAAATGAGCACTGGGACTGCCCTGCGTGTGCCCCTCTGTCAGACTCCCAAAAAGCGGAAAGGATCAACTTCTCTGAAGATTGTGAAATGATCCATGTGGAATGGCACCCCAAATGGGAAGCTGCTGATATGTTACAAATGCATCCAGATTTACACGCCCATGTCCAAGCCTTTGAGGAGGAAAGGCTGGAACACGCAGTAGACCCCCGGAATGATGAGGTAGACCTGGACAATCTTGTCAACCAAGGCTTTGAAGGCAATCCCCATAGCCTTTCTGACTCTCCATGGCTCTCAACTACCGGCTGCACCATTCGCAAAAATGTCACCTTTGACTTCCAACCTACCAACCCCCAGACAGATATCATGCCAACATGGCAATGTCAAATAATTATAAGAACTGTTGACCTCATGAAAGAAACCCAGCAAGATGACCCATTTGAAGAGGATACAGCACCTGCACGAATGCCGGAAGTCATCACCTCTGAATGTGCCTGTATCTACAATGCCCATGGCAAGTGCATTGGTACGCTGACTGTAGACAGACTCCAGCCCCTGCTTGAGGCTTATGAAGCAGCCAGAAAGGCAGACATCCACGCCACCATCCAGCCATCCGTCCAGGACCCAGCAACTGAAATTATGGGACTGCTCTCACGTCAGAAGGCTCAACAAAAACATCTCTCTGCCAAGAGCAAAAAGGTCTACAATTCTAACACGCTGATCACACCTCCCCACATTCGATCAACCCTACATAAATGGTGCATGGTCTCAACAGAGAGGTTCTCCAACCCTCTTAAGTTTGATGGTATTTTCAACACTTCTTTCAGCACAAGCTGCCGTGACCAGGTCTTCGGGGCACACACAGACGCCCTCTCTGTACGCTACAATGGCTACTCCTTCTGCCATCCCCCTCATGGCGATGAAACTATGTTCAGACTCCTGCGCCACGCAGTGCAAAACTCCCTCCAAACCACAGATCCAGTTGCCACCTTCCTGCTTTTGCCCCACTGGAGAGGCTTCAGCTGCAATGCCTACATGAGTTGGCTGAACCATTACCCGGGTCTTGCAAGAGTGCTTGCCAAATTCCCTGCCGGAAACATCCAATTCCAGGCACCCCAGCACTGGCTCAACACCATACCTAACCCCACCCCACCTTCTTATCCTATGCAACTCATTGTAGTCTGTAAACTTCATGCTAGAGAAGCGCTGGATAGCACAAATAAAGACTGGTTTCAACTCCTCAATCGAGATATACCAGAAGCTCACTGGCTACCCCTGGATCTCCCAAATCCTGCCACGTCACTGCGTACCCACCAACACCTAGCATCAAACACTAGGAAAAAGAAGTTCCAATCACTTCCCTCTGACATTCATAGCTGTTCACACAAGTGCCCTCAGGCAAGGTCAGCCTTCCTTCCTGCTGAATACAAGAAGACGTTCACAGCTAAAATCAAAGACTGGAGAGAAATCACCTACACAAATGGCAGTGTAATTAAACACAAAGATGATGACTCCTCACCACTTTCTGGCTCAGGTGTTTACAAGCCAGGGAGGGACACTAGTCTACCCTCCCAACACTTGCAGCTGCACATAAAACCCAGCGGCCGTGGACCTACAAATACCATCAACAGAGCAGAACTTGCAGGTATTCTTGTGGCACTCCAACAAGGGCAAACTGACATTGCCTCTGAAAGTGCATCCTGCCTCCTCCAGATTTCTAAACAAACTCTCAATCCGATGCGCATGAGGTATCACCTACATGCAGAGCTCATTCGTGCTATATCAATCATATTAGAGCACTCCCCTCATCCTATTCATTTCTACAAAGTCAAAGTTCACTCTGGCATCATTGGTAACGAGGGGGCTGACGCTTGTGCACGCACTGCAGCACTCACGGACACCACGGACATTGCATTTCCAGGTGCCAAGGACCAATTCCACAATAACTACTGGCTCTCATTGAAGACCTTACACAGACAAAATAGTGGCAGGCACTGCTCCCACGCTTCCCCAATCCGCTACCTCACCAATCTTATCGACAAACTTAAAGTACACATGCACAAAAAACACAAGCTAGGCTCTGCTGATATCTCTGGCTACCATTACAATAGCTGGCAGAGACTCAACCATGCCATACAACCCAATTCCCCAATCACCACTGCTATTATAGAAGCTCACAACCCAACCTGTCAATTTGCTAACAAGGAAATCAGCAACTCTTTCTGGTCTACTCCTAAGATCACCCTCAAACAACAGATAAATGTAATCAAATACCGCACAGGGACAATCTACACACAAAAGCATGCCAACAGATTCAACAAATCTCCCACCTCTTAAAGGTGTCCGCTCTGTGACGACAGGGATAGTATTAATCATATTGTCCCCAGATATTCAAACACGACCATGAGTGGTATGCATACCAACAGGCACCATGAGGGCCTTACCCTCTGTGTAAAAGCCCTTAGTAAAGGCAGGTTTGGCTCATCCCTTATTGGTATGGATGCCTTCCGTAATGAGAGACTCCTGGATCAGGGGATACAAGTTCCAGAAAACATCTCACGAACCATTCCAGAATGGGTTTTTCCTAATGGTACTGGCTCCTCTGCTCGGCACCAAAGCTGCCCTGATGCTCTCTTTGTGCGCTCTCTCCCAGGCAGACAAGCTCACCTTGATCTTCCTAAGGTCCCTCCACAAGACAGAGATATCCACCTCGTTGATCTGAAATTATGTTCAGATACCAACCCCTCCGTTACTCTGGAAACTGCAGCAACTCAACATGCTCACACTATAACCAGACTTAAAACCCGCAGCTCAAGGAATCCTAATAGGAACAACAAAGTGACTCTACACATCATCCTGATTGGTGTGACTGGCAACATTTACAATGAGTACACAATCAAACCTCTTGTCAATTTAGGCCTAACCAAGCATAAAGCTAAATCCCTAGCTGCCATTCCCTGCAAAGATTAACCACTATCATTAACACCAGACATGCTCTTTGCTTACAGGGGGCTTAAGGGGGGGGGGGGTGTCACTGGGCGCGCGGAGTTGGATACCAGGAGAAGGAGAGTCCAGGCGTCTCAGGGCACTGCTGACAACCCGCCTGATCCTCATTAGTTCTGTTTCCTCCCTCTCCTAGGCTAGCTGTAGCTGGTGTAATTTTGAGAGACCCTTGGTGAGACCCTTTCTAGCCTGCTAGTTAAGGGACCTTTCCTTAATGCACGCGGCCTTTGGCCTGCGTAGACTTTTCTTTTTTCTTTTGAAGTAGGAGTCACGCACATGCTGTACGCAGACAACCTATTCCTCGCAAGTAATCGGCCTCAACAGCTCCAACTCGTAGGCTGCATGTGCATGCTCAGCAGAAAGGGTTGGTGACAAATGCGGCTAAATCTGAGATCACGCTTTTCCTTTTCATTTAAGATCATGCACTTTATTTTGAGGGGCGATGATGTGCCAGTTTCCAATCTGAGTGGTGTCCGTTTGGCTTGTGCAGATTCCGTATAAAGTTTAGGCGTGTTGCTCATCAAGCAGCGCAACCCTCAAACCACTGCTGAGCATATGTGTACCCCTTTTTGTGAATTCCCAGGATATCAATTTTTTTCTAAACCAGGATAACAACAAACTTCCTTTTTTTCTTCATGACCTCATGTGTATTTATGAACAGGCTAGCAGTCAAACGTCTTGACTGAGGTCTTTTTTTCCCTTGTACCCCTTGTACCCCTTTCTAAACACTGATTTTATTACTTTCTTGGCAAGCTTTCACGTTTTGACTGATCTTGAGGTCAATGCTTTTCTCAGTCAATATTCGTACAGGTTTTCAAAATTTTTGTTAGGATTGGTTTCAATTTTTGATGCTGGATGAGGATGTTTCACCAGCAGCCGATCAGCCAGATTCTTGGGCTGTAGGCCAACCCCCCCTTGTAACCCTTGTACCCCTTTCTTGGCTGTTTGTAGATGCGTCAGGTAATGGGCATCTGAGTACCATTTGACAGACAGGCCATGCACCATGCCCCCGCTGAATAAAGCGTATGCTCTCCCTGCTAGCATGCATGCTTGCCATATCTGGGGCACTAGGTACATGAAAAAATGATCTGAGGTGGACTGTCCTCTGCAAACTGTGTACCTGTGCTTCCTGAAGAATATCCTTGGGACAAAGCCTACCACTCCTAACTGGTCTGTGCTACGGGGATGTGGACATGAACCTCTACAGTCCTATTGTTTCTGTGCAGCACTGCTAAATGGTAGCTAGGTTCTACAATGCTTTACTGCAGCAACAGCACTACACTCAGCAAGGTGCTGCGCCGCAGAAGTTGATGTGAGCAGGCTTTCTCGTAAATGTTGGACCTCAGAGTTTTTGGCTGCATGCACAGGCTAAGACAGGTGCAGCGCATTTGCTCATTGCTCATTCATTGCTCATGTGTTCATCTTGGGCAGCCTTTTGTCATGAGGGAGTTTGTTGTCAATTCGAGAAAAAAAGCTGTGAGCCTGAGGTGTGTGGAATGCTGATGCCTTGCCTGAAGATGGTGAACATACAAACAAATTAGCTAGAAAGAATAGCATTATCGGTTGCACTTCTTTTGAAACCTTTTATAGGTTGTCTGTTCAGGGCACGCCCTTTAATGTCCCTGTGCATTTACATCTTGACTTAGGCAAGCACATGCTAAGAACATAGTGTGCTTTCGGTTATTTGCGCATACCCTGAGAGTTGAGACCTCACATTGGCACAAGCATAAATTGACGTATGGTAAGTGGTCAAGGAGGACCCCAAGACAAAAAGCATGCGGTTTTCTTCTGTTCTTGCTTTCCCATCATGATGTTCTCTTATGAGGTGTTTGGCACGTCTTTTACCTGAGCACTACGTACTTAACTTTTTAAAAGGGGCTGGCGCTTTTTACTATCATTTCTTGCTCACACAAATCAACGAGACCTATCGTTTAATTCCGAATTCATGGACATTCCTGTCTGGCTGGCACAGTCCAGCAAGTCGAGCAGCCAAACTACCTGGCTGTAAGTTGAAGCCCATTGTAGCTTGTAAGTTACCATTGTTTAACAAAAGTAACAACAAGATGGCACTACTGCAAGTCATCGGAGTTCTCTCAGCAGAGCCTCACCTGTGTAATCACAAAATCGTCCAACAGATCCAGCCAACTTGCGATACAGAGGAAAAGTCTTCTGGTTTGCCTGTGTAATCACACATGGCCTGTGTAAATCCTTTCATTACTGCCCATGACAAGGGGAAGCAAGCTGGACTCTTCCCAGGGTCCCCTCTCTTTGTGATAGTCTAGTTGAAACACTTGGAGGACACCACTGTTCTTTGTTGATCTTGCAAAGCAAAATTGGGTTGCCCATCCGACCAATCAGTAAGAAGCTATTAACATCATTGACCTGAGAGGAACCCGCTTACTGTCATAATATATTGCAGTAGAACAAGGCAGAGAATGGCATGCCAGACCTTAAACCAATAGATTACGAGCAGGTGCGCCTGCGAGCTGTTCAGACTGTGGTCTTGTGAGCAGGGTGCTCAACTGATGGTTAGCTGAAGATGGCTGAAGCCAGGTGGTAGGGAGCGTTACATGGTAGCATCCTCTGTTAAGTTGTGTACAATAATGGACGCGATCACAGGGCCGGGACAGCCGAGATCAACTCCTGGGAAACTCCTGGGAGAGCTGAAAAGGGCCTCTTCTCCACCCTACCGCCATACTTTGGTTTCATCCAGGCATAGGCTATTCTGCACGAGGCCCAACACTTAGCGAGATGGTTGACTAGACACAAACGGAGCCAAAATCCTGGCAAGCTGCTCTTTGGAGATGCCTCTTATGCAGGTGTCGTCCCCGTGCCTGAACCGTAGGATGTAGATGAGCAGCACTTGCAGCACCTCATCACTCACATCCTCAAAGTTGCACACACACTGCAAAGAGGATAGTGACCAGGAAAAAAAACTCAGGTGAAATGAATGGGATCTTTCAGTCAGAGAAAAAGAAATTCATGCATGCAGCAATCAAATCTAATTAGGCACAGAAGACATGCAACCTGAGGTGTCTCAATACAAGATGATGATCAAAGAAAAAGAAAAAGAACAGAGTACGCAAGCCAAGCGGCTGCGTGCAAGAAGAAAAGGGCCACTAACCCTTTCTGTTGCAAAAAGCAAGCTAGCAGGGGTCTCCCCAAAGGGCCCTCAAACCTAAACCAGACACAGCTAGCCAAGGAGAAACCCAGAAACAGAGCAACATGGGGATCTGAAGGGTTGTCAACCCTGCTCCTGGACGCCCAGACTGCTCTTTTCCCATTCTCTACCACTTTGTGCCCAGCACCCCCCCAAGAGATAGCTGCATCTGCCTTTTGAACCGCTCAAAGAAGGTCGAGACCAAAATTGGCCATTAGAATCAAGATTGGTAAGCAAAATCACGGTATCCAGTCAACCGCTCTGATGCTATCTTGGTCACCTCTTGCCCTACTAAGCTAAGTAGACCAGCCACTTCTGCCTCACATTGTGTACTTTGCAGTATGAGAGGTAATGAAGAGGTAAGTCGCAACACAAGTCATTCAGGCAAATTCATGAGTTACATGTCCAAAACTGGCCCATTCACTTGTTAGGAGTCAAATACCGTACAGAAAGTGTATTACCGCGCAAAAACAAGTTTTCTGCCCTGCGCGGTGACTCAAGAAGGTAAATTAGATCTTTATTATGAGGGTACGCGGTTTTGCGTGGTTGCGTCAATTAACGTTTTTGGGTCAGTGAAAGGTATGAGTGGTCATGAGCCTCCCCTACACACCTTGCCCCTTGGGGGACAAGTCAGCACAGGCAAGACCAGCTTGCACGGCCACACAGGCAGCAAGAGCAGCATGGGCAGCAGCAGTAGCAGCAGCAGCGAGGAAGAGAGCGGCAAAGAAGAGAGCGATTAGGAAGCTTCCAATAGTAGCAGGGGAGCAAGAAGAAGGAGAGGGAAGCATGGAGAAAGTGGCAGTGATGAAAAATAGAGCATGGAAACAGAGAAGGTGGGCAAGGGGGAATAAGCACGGGGCAGAGTTGACTATTGAAGGGTACCAGCTATTCCGGGTAAGCTGAGCTGGACTTTAACTGTTCTTGAACAGACCCTGTTGTTTTGTGTTCAAGGACCTTGATCGGACTTTAAGCAATGCCCAATGTCATTTTCTGGGCAGAAGGGGGAGAAAGCCCCTGCGTGGTTGATGCGCAGTCGCGTCACGCATTTATTTCAGGGGTGCGTGACTGATGCCTGGTTGCAAGAAAATTTGAAAAATTTTCGGGGGTGCGTGATGAGTATGTTTCTGTACGGTACTGCAAAGAATTGAGGCTAGGTGCCCAGCTAGCAGCCTCAAAGCGACAACACAGTGAACCGTGCAAGCAGTTTCAAGATGCCGAGATGACTCTCCACACAATCCTCCTGGATGTGGGTGGGATTGTCTATGCTACCCATACCCTGGATCAGTTGAGGGATTGACCTGCAAAGGTCTAACAAACTTGCACGGAAGCTCCATGCCCATTCTGTGCAACATGCGCACAAACTTACCACAACCGGACATGCCATTGAAAGCAAGAGCACACATTATGACCCCTGTGCCCTGGAGCTGCATGCTTCCAGAAACCCACCAGACCCACACAAGCTTCCTTCTTACTCTATTGAGGGTGAATAACGGCTCCTGGAGCCAATGTTCCTTTTCTTTTATTATATAGAGTGTTCGCACTGCCGACGTGGTTTTTCCTTATTTCCGACTGTGGTCTTTCCTTTTTTCTTTTTCCGACTAAATTTTCAATCCTTTGGATACAGAACTCATTATCCACCTTGATTGCAGCACACAGCTCGCCAGGGCTCAAGTAGCCACTGCCATCCAGATCGTACGTCTTGAAAGCTGCTTCAATGGAGGTCTCTTGTGCGGAAACAAAGGTGCTAGCCAGAGCCTGTAAAACAAACAGAAAGAGAAGAGGAGCAAAGAGGCGTGGGTTTTCGTCACCATGAAGAGGCCACATACGGTACCCACAGGTAATCACCCTGCATCCTGGAGGGGAAGGTTCTTGTAACTTTTGGTGCCAATACGTATTAAAGCTACACATTTGGAATCATGAGTTTGAAACTGTCGCTTGTATACATGAGTCTGATCAAAGGAGGTGGGTGGGTCGAGGGGACTTTGATATTTTTGGGAATTCCACTCCAGAATTTTCCTGAGCCATGCCTACATAATTTAAGAGATGTCAAAGTAATTCCTAGCTCAAGCCCTGTTGATTGGCACCCTTTGCTGGAAAGCATTGATGAAAAGGGAAGGCAGTATGCACGACTGCAAGTCAGTGCCACATACGCATGGGTGGGCTGCGGGGGGCGTGGAGGCAAATTTGCAGCAGAGCAAGTTCAATTTCTAGGGCAGTGGCTGTGCAAGATGCTGAGTATATGGAGAAGTTAAGAGCGCAGCTTGTGGACTTGCAAGCCAAATGTGGGTGCCTGGAAGGGCAGGTTTACATGGGCGTCCACAGCTCAAGTGTCACCCCATAATTGTGCTGCATCACACTTTTCCAGTGTGGTGAATATTCAAATTGATGGAGAATCAAAAGAGGAGCAGTTTGTTAAATTTTTTTCCAGGTAGGGACACTGGAAGGAGGGCTTGGGGGTTGGTGGGTGGGGCAAGGGCATCCAGCCAAGTATTTGTACACTCCTTCCAGGAGGAAAGTCTCCATCATCCCCCTGCTGCACCTCTGAAATTTCCCGCAATCCCACGCTAATCCCATCTCTTGCATCCACTTCCAAAACATTCCTGCAGGGTTTAACAGCCTCATGCAGCATTGCAAACTTTAAGCTGTCCATACACATGAATGGAGATTGCAAGCAAAGGCTAATTAAAGTGCGCAGTTCGAGGTGTGCTCGCTCCAAAAAGGTCTGGTGCCCTCGTCTTTTTGCAAGCTTTGTGGAGAAATCCTGGAAGATGAAGGTAATGCTGTTGCATCAAGTCACGCAAAATGTAGCTGCAGCTGCACGCGCAGGTCCAAGTGATCCTCCGCGCACTACATCTTGCCACACTTACTAGCCACTCCAAAGATAATGATTCTTCTGGGTGCACACAGTCATTTTGCGAAACTTGAAAGTATCATTTTTGGGATGATTATCTTGTGAAGGATGAATGATCTTCTTGTGTGGACTGGTTCACATACATTAATGCCTGCATCTTGCTGGCATGCAGCATTGAAACACACCTATCTTGCAGAATTACTCGTGCTTTTGTGCGTATGTGTATATGCGTGCGTGCGTGCGTGCGTGCGTGCGTGCGTGTGTGTGTGTGTGTGTGTGTGTGTGTGTGTGTGTGTGTGTGTGTGTGTGTGTGTGTGTGTGTGTGTGTGTGTGCGCGCGCGCATCTGACCATTTAGGATAATCAATGATATTTATCAGCGTTATTAATTGTCCTGTCTGCTTATAACATAATTTGATTACTGTCAACGTGAATGTCCACAAGATGTTCCTGCTTTTCTTGGGGATTAGCATTTGGGGAGGGAAAGACCCCCCCGTGAGGATCCCAACCAACAGCCAGCCAACCCTCTGACCAGTGACACTTTTCACAGCTATAACAGTGAACCATACTGAGAGAAGAGGCCCCCAGGACTCAGCCTATGGCACAGACCTTGCCAATGCCCAAGCGCAGGGCCTGGAGCAGGGGAGGCAGGATCATGATCTCTGATCAGACCTTGGTGGCTATGGCAGAGTTGAAGCAGTAGCAGCAGCAACAGCAACAGCAGTTCCGGCAGTTGGTGACCCCATAAAGGATGGAAGTGAGGAGGAGATGCACAGTTGCAGGACAGAAATGGGGCCAGAGAAGCTGAGAGGAAGGCCAACTAAAAGGGTGAGGTTTAAAGCACATGAGGGTAAGCATGCAAGGCACTGCCACCTGGCAAGTGTAATGACGCCCTTTGAATAGCCACTCGCGAAGTTGGCTTATTTTTGTCATTCATTGAAATAAGCTCTTCACCAAAGACCCATTCTTGGTAGGCAAGAAATCATTAACACTATAATGTAGATAGTTGCTGTTATATCTTTACCCCTGCAAACCATGTGGCAACAGAGTAGACTACTTTCCTGATGCATACCTGGAACGCTGCCTCAACACCGCCCAGGGAGGTCTCCAGGCTCAGAGCGCTTGCCACACTGCAGCCAGTGAGCTTGCTCTCTTCTTCCGCCTCCAAAAGCATTCTGCGGTGGTGCATACAATAACAGGATGGTGACAGGCAACCAAGGTTTTGGATGTGCAAGTGTGGTTAAACAAGGGCAGGGAAGCCAGGCAAAGGTAAGCCTATTGGAGTCGTGCTCAATAAGCAAGAAACACACCTCCTCAGTAACGCCCACAAGAACTTGAAAAAATAGTTCGCTAGCATTGATGACGCCTATCTTGCACAGCATGCACTTGAGATACACACTTTGCCGCACCTGTGCAGTGCAGCGGCACGCCTGGCAGCCCAAGTGGTGGTCTCCAGCCTCGACAAGAAAGCGGATTTGCATATGCTCTGTCCAGCAATGATCTCAGCATCCCTCCCTGTCCTCTCCTCACTGCTTGCATGAAAGCTCTCTGTTCCATTTGTGCCCTTGTCCACTGCATCGTCCAGCAGCAGAACAGACAGCAGCAGGTGCATGTCTGATGCCCGAAGTGCACACATTGGAGCACGCGTGTCAGCGGGCATGGCTGGTCCAGGGATGGCAGCTGCCTGGGTGGTAATGCCTGCATCTTGAAGCTGGGATGATGGGAGCAGGTGAGCAAGTATAGATGGCAAAGCAATGACAGGCACGGCGACGGCTGATAGAGCAGGGACAGCTGCTGGCATTCCCCTGTGTGCTTGCTCCAGCTGCTGCTGCTGCTGCTGCTGCTGGTGATGCAACACATTGGGAGGTTGCCGCGATCGCACTGCTACTTGGCTGCCGGAGGTGGGCTGCTGCTGCTGGCCTGCAGCTTCCTCGTGCTTCTTGTGACGTGCCTGGGTAATCTGCGTCTGGTCGCTGTGCTGCAAAAAAAGACCCTGCAGCTTGGACGGCTTGGAAGCCACTGCCGATTGCGCAAGCTCGAACACGTCCACCTCACCAGCCCGGTAGCCCTGCCAGCAGCAGAATCGCGGAGCTTGTTGGTCTTGCATGACTTTCAAGATACATAGGGCAGACATCATTGCAAGTTGTGATGTGAATGACCGATGCATGCAAGCTGATGCATGCAAGCAGGATGTGCACCTGCATGCAAGGCTCACCTACCTCCAAAAGTGTTTGCTGTGTGGTGCAGGCGTGAGGAGTAACAGGAGCAAAGGGTGCCAAAGCTTGCATCATCTCCTCCAGGCACAATGTGCCGTTGTTGTCCGTATCGGCAAAGTGGTAAAAATAGGACAGGAGGACGCGGGCCTGCAAGGGCCATTGGAAGGACAACAGCCAGGCTCATTGCTAAAGGCACAAAAAGGATTGTACCATTCAAATCGCTTGGACAAAAAGACTGTCAGGCCTAAGGCAGGACGAAAACTTTTGTTGGACGCTCACCTCAGGGGGCTGAAGATTAGGCTGCAGCCTCCAGCATGCATGCAACAGCTCCTCTGGGCCTAGGCACCTGTGTTAAATGATCAAGGGAGGGCCAAGCAGTACAAGGGCTCAGAAACATGTCATACAGCATTCAGTACATGATGTGCTGTATAGGAACCCTCCAAGGATTGCTAGGTTTGTGTGTTGCCGCCACCAGTCTCGAGCTGGCCACCAGCCTCATGGCAAAGTGCGATGTAGGTGCTGCTTGTCGGACACACTGCCAAACTGATCGGTTTGAAACTCACCCAGATCCATCCATGTCCATCTCATCAAAAGCTGCCTGAATGCCCTGCGCACCATATACACAAGGAGGAATTCAGTGCAGTCGCAGCTTTTTTGCAAAACATGCATTTATCAATGCAATTCCATGCTTGCTTCTCGTGGTGGCATCTTGGACTTAATGAGCGCAAGCGATGAGTGTTGGCTTTCCAACCTACACAATTGAAGGTGCCTGCCCACCTGCATGCCCTGCTCACTGCCCATGAGGGAGTCTGCCAGGGCCACCAGCACTCCCTCCGGACAGCCTGCACGCCCGCCACCCTCCAGCAACGCTGATAAGCTCTCCTCATCGTCCGTGTCTTGTGCCATACGGTGCATGGCCGCTGCCTGTTGATGTGCATGTCGGCTTAACTTTCTGAGCTGCGCAACCATGCTTTTGAAACAGTGATCATCAAGAACAGCATTGATGGATGGATGTGCTTGACACAGATTTTTTTGCGTGATGATCAGTGGCAGCAACTTCCAAGGAAGACATGCAGCAGGTTGAGAGATAAGCAGTACCAATTCGTGTCCTTCAGAATAAGTCTAGTCTTGAAAAGGGGGAATACCGCAGGCGTCTCATACTGCCAGGCAGTCCTGTCCGCTCATACCCCCTTAGAAGGTCTGCCTTGTTTGCATGATGGTACAAAGGGGTGCAGGAGCAATGATGGACGCTTGTGTTTGACTAAAGGTGTGCACCCAGCAGTGATTGACGAGCTTGAAACGGCAAAAGCACATGCTTTTCTGGTGGAGTGCACATGCAAGGCCTCACCCGTTTGTAGGCATCCTTGCATTCCTTGATGGCAGCCATGACTTCCTCAGGCATCAGGATCAGCACAGAGTTGGCACTGGGAGATTGATGGTAGGGCGCTCCCCCCGATTTCTGGTGCTGCTGAATGCTGTGCACGCTTTGGCCAGCAGGCTTCCTCCTCAAGTCTGGCAGTGCAAGCATAAAGGCCATGTGCCTGCACAACACAGAGCTAATGGGCCCATCCTGCTGCATGAGAGCAGCAGCAGCAGGAGAAACTCCACTTGTCACAGGAGCATTGCCCTCCTCGCCACTTCTTGACACGGATCCATCCAGAACTTGGCCTCCGTTGCCAGGCATGCCAGCAGGAGGGACAAAGGCTTTCCCAGGAAGGGCCTTGCGAATTAAGCGCTCCACATGCTGCATGTAGGCAGGCATGCAAGGAGGCATGAGTGATGATGACGCAGACTTTTTTTAGGGCAGCAATGCTGCCAGGGTCGCAATGTGTGCAAGCAGCAAAGGAAGCCAGGACGTGGCCAGATCCAGGCAAAATACAAGAAACTCCACACTAAATGCACTGCGCATGTTCTGAGAGAGCTAAGGCATGTTGATGAGAGGGTCTACCACACAAAAGAGTCAGAACAGGGCGGAATAAGTGTGGCATCGGTATGGCTTGCAAACATGTGCATATAGGATGCACATTCGATTTTGCAAAAGTAATACAAAGGATTCCAGCGCAAGGAAGCCGCTGCTCATGCTGAATGGAAGCTCGCATGCCTAGAAGTGAGTCAATGTGTGCTTATGTCCTGCAAGCAGTGCTCCAAATTTCCTTCCTTGGAGGCAGTTGGAAGGGCAAACAAACAGATATTAAATAAAAACATTTCCAAAAGGAAGCCTACTTGCCTTCACAAAGCAACCAGCAATTGATGCAGATCAAAACGATCATCAATCACACTTTTCCTTGCATGCCATCACCCTTGTCACAAACAAGACTCAGTGTTGCGCACCTTGGGCTGAGCATACCCAGCTGAGTTACCAACTGCACAAAGGTCTGTTTCGTCATCCTCACAGCCAGAGCCAGCTGGCTCCTCCTTCGGTTCTATGCTCTCTGCCACAATCTCTGTGCGCACATCCTCCAGCCAAGAGCGCAGGATCTTTGGCCGCGCTTTCAGGCGTGCCCACATCAAGCTGTACACGTCACTTTGTCCTTCCCTGCAGTATTGTCAGGATGTGCAAATCATCCTGGTCAAGCATTTTTCTCTGCCTTTCTGCTTGCCATAAGACATCACCGGCGTGGTTGCAATTAAGCTGAATGATCTGATCCTGATTGTGGCACATATGCTTCTGCCTGCCTGTGATCTGCTCTCATCATTCCTTCTTTCGTGATCCTCTTGAAGGACAGAAGAGTGGGGGGCCTTGCAAAAAAAACGCGGAAAAGGTTTCTGTACACACTTGAATGCCTCCAGCTCCTGCTGGTAAGAGATGTCTGAGTCCTCGGGTGTGCTGACAAGCTTAGCGCGAGCAGCAGCGAGTGTTTCCTTGCGAGGGAGCAAGGGGAAGGGCTGCAGGGGGTTAAGGAGGGGGGGCGCAGGGGCAGTGTGCCCTTCTTGCGCTGTGGTGATGACTGGAGGCACAAAGTACCTGCACAAATTGGTGAGAAGCAGGTATTAAGGAAAAAACTGTTTTGCGCTTGTGATGTGTTTGACAAAAATAAACAGGCGTGGAATGTGAGCGCAAACTACAAGTTGATCTCATACAATGACGGAATTCAAAAACGAGGTTGAAAGGTCAAACTTTTCAACAAGGAAGAGCTTCCCTTGCCCAAAGCACATTCAAGCCTCAAGGAAGTGTCAGATTTGCGACGCCTAACTTGACCTGCTGTCTGTCTTCACTAATATGGCAGGCAAGCATCACACAAAATTTCACTAGCGCAACAGCAAGCATCACACGTGAGCCCCTTCTTTCTCATTCACAGCTCACCGTGCAACCTTGTCACCCTGCTCAGCGCCCTTTGCGGAAAGGAAATGTCGGATGTAAGGCGCAGATTGCGCACATGGCCATGCCCCTGCCGGTCTGCACACATACACCTTGCCCAGAGTGCCTGTAGCGCTTGCACCTCCGGCCTCCTCATCTGCCTCAGCATGTTGGCTGGCACGACCAATGGCGGGCTTGGGTGTGGCAGGGCTGCCAGCAGGTGGTTGTCCTTGAGCCGTGAGGCCACCTGCAGCAGGCTGTTGAGCTTGGACAGCCGGCTGTGCTCCGCTACCAGCTGCAAAGCAATTTTGAAACAGAGGTCCACTTTCCAACTGCTCCATTCCACTAGACTGATTCTGAGCAGTATAATACACCAGCAGCGAAGCGTGGATTTTCTGCCAGCATGTGCTTTTTCCTGGCAGATAAGAAGACACGTGTGAATCAACCAATGATTTGGCCAGGCGAGCGCATTACCTGCAGCCGTTGCTTCACTTTGTAGCTTCTCTTTCAAACTTGGACTCCGAGGCAGCCAGTCCAGCAGCTCTGGCCGGTTGAAGTCCAGCTGATGCATTGCCCTTTTGAAGCCATCCTTCATGCTGGCTTGCATGCGAGGTCGGCTGGGCTTGGGGGGCAGCCAAGGCTTGGTGGGCGGCTGCATTGGCTGCTTCCTACAGTTAGACATGGTGCAGGCAGTGTTTCCCCTTTTTTTATAATGTGCACTTTTCCATATGCTTTGTGATTCGTGGCCCTTGTCTGTGCCTTTTCAATAAAGACTGGAGGAGCTTGGCGACAGCCACCATGATGTGGATCGTGCGTTACTCAGCATCCATGCATTATGTCAGTTCTTTCTTCCCAGCCATAACGTGAGTGTTGTATCATTGCTTTAGGCCATCAGCTTTCTTTGTAGCTTTGTAAGACATGCTGAATAAAAGGCAGCGCATGGAACATGAAATCCTGCAAGCTTGCAAAGCACACGGTCTGGGCAACTCCAGCGCGTACATGGACAGCCCTTCCGGCTCTACTGTAAAGACGTCCACCCTGGACACAGCCCACGCAGGATGGTGGCGGGGGTAGTCGTGGCGCAAGTCGATCAGGCGCACCTGCCCAACATTCCTGCCATGGCAACGTAGTAGACAGGGTTGGCATGTGCAGCTGGCTTCAAAAGTCAAAGCAAACGCCAATGCATTCAATCCTATCCTGACGTTACTTATTGTTTCAACCAACCTTAATTTAAGCTAAGAAATCTCCTTGAGAACAACTAGACCATTCCTAGCCAAAGTGACTGCAGGACCCTAATTTTGCAAACCAGCAACTGAATCTTCCAGGCTTGCTGTGAGGTCCAATAGTTTGGAACACCTGGCAGATCAAATCTTCCAATCTAGATCACACGGGACAGACTGAACCCGTGAACAGATGAAATCGCATGCATGAAAATTGTATCTTTACCTGGCAGTGAAGGTGAAGGCTGCTTGCCCAGCAGGAAGCAGGCGCAACGCTTGGGCACTGGATGCCGCAGCCACGGCTGAAGCAGCTGCAGCGTCGGTGAGCCCCACTGCATCGATTCCTGGAGGCCGGAACTTCTGGCTGCTTGCTCGCTCAAGTGTGGGATTTGAGCTGCCTGAGGGAGCAGGTTGGCTGGGCGGACGCAAGCCCAGCCAGAGACCATGGGCAGCAAATTCTGTGCAGGCCTTGGTGTCCATGTCCCGCACCACGACATGATCCAGACACATGCCCCAACACTCTTTACTGTCACTAGGCTGCATGGACATGAACGTAGTGGGAGACCAGAGTCAGGAGAAGCAAGCAATTGATTGAAGTGTCAATGGAAATTAAGGGAGAATTAGGGTGTTTAGGCAAAGGCATGTCCATATAAGTAAAAAAACGTCTCCACTACTTTTTAACAGAATTTCACGAGCCTTTGACATTGACTCTTCAAGACTTGTATGTAAAAGGATTGTATGCTTATGAATTCAGCAGACCATAATCATGCAGTCGAAACCTCTTGCATGCCACAGAATTAGCGTGCAAGTAGGCAAGTGCATGGACAACTTAAAAGACCCACGAGCTGGCCTCCAAACTCCAATCAGCGCCCAACAATTCAAAGGAGCAACACCTGAAAATGATAAGAAAGAGTTACCTGCAACACGCGCAAATCTGCCCGCAGCAAACTCCCCAGTGCTTCATCCACCTCCACCAAGAACACATCAGGCTGGTCTGCATCTCTGAAAGTCAGCAGCCTGGAGAGGGCTGCCCTTTTGGACCTCTCCTTACCTAGAGTGATGAGGCAGCATTGTGAGTAGAATACAGATCTGAAAGTGATGATACCCGCAGGGGCAGTGCAGTTGTGATGACACAACCAGCTCAAAAGTAATGAGGAAGCATTGCCAGGTCAGAAGTGATGGGAAAAATCAGCAAAACACAGATGGCAGTGCAGACATGCTTGCAGGAAAAAAGGCTTGTGCACTTTTGCCCCTTAGCTTTAGCTAGGTGCCAAGAAGGACCACCACACCATTCCTGTGTGTGTGTGTGTGTGTGTGTGTGTGTGTGTGTGTGTGTGTGTGTGTGTGTGTGTGTGTGTGTGTGTGTGTGTGCTGCAGGTGACATGGTGGTTGTGGAAGTTGCTCGGGAGAAGCAAGGCAGGGGAAATCCACAAATCCACATAAACATCAGCTCTCTTTCGAAAACCCTTTTGCATTTTCAACAAGAGATCCCAAGCCAGGCTACTCATATTTATGATACAACACGTTGAGTCATACAATCATATGCCACCATATTCATTGTGGCTGTGCAGGCTCTACCACCCAGGAAGCTGGTCTAGCGCTGTAGCCTATCCCAAAGTCAGAGAATTACAAGTATTTCACGGCCTTGCACAGCACACTTCTCAGCCAAATAGACACACAATTCTTGGCAAGGCTCCCTTTAAATCTATGATGTGAGGCACGCCTTACATGCCTTGACCAGCGTCACTACTTACAACAATGGAAAGAAAGCGCTTGCCAAACCAAACAGCACGGACAAAACCCACTTCAACGTGCAAACCTGCAGGAAAACATAGGTAGCTAGCTATTGCTATTAGGATCCTGCTTGGTGCTGGCAACCATTCCACAGACCATCCCGCTCTGGCGGCGCTGCTACTGCCTCAAATTCATGCAACCTCCATACCTCCTCCGTCCGCAGCCCCTCTAGCTTCTCCAGCCTCCAAAACTGACGCCACAGCTGTGTCTGGGCTCAGCAGCAGCGTCACGCTGGAGCCCATGGTACCATGAAGCACCAGCGACACCTCCCGTGCGACCGAGCGCTGCTGTTTGAGCGACTGCCCAGATTCGCTGCCTTTGTCTGCAGCGTCTGGCTCAACCCCTATTGTTCTGAGGCTGGCAGGGCGGCTGGCAATGCTTGACGCTGTGGTGCTCAGCGCGAGTTCCTCAGCAGGGTAGATGGCTTGTTCATACACGCTGACCTGCATCAATGGGGCGGCCAGCAATGGTCAGCGCTCATGTTGTCCTGTTAAAATTGCTGTGCATCAGAGGTCTGGAACGCAAGTCAACAAGTAACCTGAAGTGTTTCCAAGAAAGATCTTTATACAAGCAAGCCCGCTCTTTCTAAATACGCATCAACAAGAAAATGGAAAATGATCCATTTTTGGCTATTCCACTCAACAATCACAATTACACAGCAGGTTGCATGAAAAAGCTCCTGGTGCAATTGTAGTTGCCTAAGTACTCTCAAAGCAGCTCAGCATTCCTTTTCATTTACAGTTTCAGGGTAATGAGCCTCATCAGTTTTCACATGCCAGCTCAAGAAGTGAGTGTGAGGGCTTTCATGCGTCTGCCATACCTGAAATGTTTGGCCGCCTTCCTGCTTTCTCTGAAATGGAGGCAGATGCTTTTGGTGTCGACCCTTGCCAACATCCTTTGCCGACAGATACTCATCAGGGGGATTTGCATTGTGCTGCTGCTGTTGCAAGTGTCGCAGCAATTGATTGTCCACCTGAAGCGAGCATTGTGATTGGTTGTTAATCTGTCAAAGAAAAGAGGGAGATGCGAAAACGAACCCATGTTTACATTCTGCATCACGAACAAGAAGTCACAAGATGCCTTGCAGAAGCCTTGCATCATATCTGCATTTAAGAATGGGATGCATGAGTATAAAACAAACAAATAAGCAAATCCTATTAGGTTCCATGAAGTGTCTGCAGAGGTTCTGATCATTGCAGAACTCCATTTAATTGAAGTGAATTCATAAGCCACGAGGCATTTCGCTTAACTGCATGGGGACTGTGTTTTGCGGCCAGCCAGAAGCATTCCTTTTTAACCTTGAAGCCCTTGGTGCATCGATTCCCTTCATTTGATATTCCAAGCAACAGCCGATTTAGATGTTCATAGCTGCTTATAGTAGAGTGAAGATCAAATGCAAATGAATGCAGATCTCTCTTTGCATTTTTGTGCACTTCAATTATAGGGCTCAGGAGTGCATAGTGACAGATTCATACCTCCCACGATAACATTTGCAGGAGCCTTACTTGGAGGTTTAAGCTGCAGCTGCCGCGGTCCAGAATGATTACATCTGTGTGAAGCACCCATCCACAGGGAACCCCTTCTTCAAGAGGTGCATCCTGTGAGTACGACATGTAAGATAGTGCGATAGAGGTGCGATAGAGGTGCATCCTGTGAGTACGACATGTAAGATAGTGCGAGTGGGAGTTACTACCATGGCAAATAGGGCAAAGCTTGCAGCTTAATGCAGGCATTGACCAGAGCATTCCAGGATCAGCTCCAAAATGCACCCAGAAATTCTATTCAATCAGACAACGACAAACTACTTCACACCTGACAGTTCACTTCCCTCAATTCAAATTTCCACATATAGTCTTCCCAACCTGACATGGCCCTGCTGACAACCAACTGCAAGCATCGACCATACCAGCACCCGATAAGGGTAGTCTGCCACTTCTATGCGCATGCCTGTACAATGTAGGACGTGTAGACGTGTCCCATCCAGTCCATGGCTGCTCATGCTCCAGCACACACCTGCTCTCCAAACAAGCCTGCCAGCTGCAGCGCCTGTGCTGCACGCAAGCCGCCTTGGCTGTCCGCCTTGCTGTCCTTCATCTGCAGCACCACATGGTACGTGCACAGGCCCAGCTGCGGAGGTGCAGCACCCTGGCTTGCTGATGGACGCACAGGCATTTGCCTTGAGTCTCTGGGCACTGCATGGCCTTCAGGCCCAGCTGCAAGTAAGAGCGGAGGTGAGGCTTGACGCATTGCATACGCATCAGCAGGGGTCCCTGGGGCACTGGCTGGTCTAGCTTTGCTGTTGGAGCTGGCAGAGGGCATTTGGATGCTTGCGGCTGAGGCCCTTGCCAAGGTGCTTGGCTGGACTTGCTGCTGCGTCTGGTCTTGCAAGCCTGCTGACACCTCTTGAGAGGCAGGCATGCTGGAGGGCAGCAACACGCGCTCCAGGGCACAGTCATCCGACTGCAGGGGCAAAGAAGATGTTGTGCAAGGATCTTGTATCATAAGTACACGAGCGCCTGGAATGCCTGTGAGCGTAAGCAGCGATGCATTTCTAGAATTAAGCTATTCCATAAAAGGAGGCAGGGGTCCAACAGGCACACAAATTAAAACCAGGTATGTCTGAAAATCAAATGACTCCAGCGCATTTCTAAATTTCAAGCGGGTGCTTGCCCTAACTCAATGCAATCATGGATCCCTACAAGTGCAAGAAAATGGTGCTGCGCCAGCAGCTTGCTACCCACACTCACCATGTCCCTACCAAACCAAGCATTGCAAGGAAAGGTGTAAGTTCGCCCAGCAGCGACATCCATGACTTCTAAGCGTTTAAGCAGCCAGTTGGGGCTGTCTCCTGCACAGTTTAAAATTTGCCAGCAGGGGCATGATAATTTTCCACACAGAATATGGGTGTGTCTCCAAGGGGGTCAAAGGATGTTGAGTATGGTAGCCTTTGAGCAAATGTTGACACCTTCCTCAGTGTTATTTCTGAGCAAGGCAGGGAACCAAAAGTGGCAATACATCAAAAATGCACTGAACAAAAGGAGCATGGCCAAGCAGTGTTCCCAAGATATCACAAGCTACAAGACAAAAGAGAGGAAAAAAAAGAGAAGAACAAAAGAAAAAGACTATGTGTAGCAGGTCTAGTCGCACCACAAGCAAAGACTGGGTGATTTTCTTTCCCTAAAGTCGTAAAAGCAATATCATTACACCGAGCCTCTTACCTGAGTCATCAATGCTGACACGTACGCTGGAGAGGTCTCCAATGCCAGAAGGTCCCAAAATGCTCCCTGGGAAAAAGAAAGAATCCTCGGAGCCGCTGCATGCATGATGAATCGGAGCTGCCACTCAATCTTGCCGAATGAACTCCTTGCAATGGCAGCGCGTCTTTGTGAAGCGTGCAGCATAGACTTGGCATTCACCTTCCACAATACTTAATGGTTGGTCTTTTTAGAGCCAACAAGGATCAGCTCATTCTATGCAAGCGAACGACAAGTGGTACTCTCTGCTGCCAGATATGGATACAGGGACATTTTTTGATTATGAGAAAATGACAACATGCTTGCTTAGGTTGTTTCAAGCCGGGCTTCCAGTGGGAGCAAATGCAGAATGATCCAAGCCTAAAAGCATGCACGTGCGTACACACACGCACACACTACACTTGTGCTCGCACATGCGGCTACAATGTCTATACCTGGAAAAGTACCAGCAATCCATGCCATGGATTCATAATGCATAAACAGCATTGTGCGAAGCCCTACTTTTCGAAGGCATCTCCGGTGTCTTCCAAGCACAAATCCAACATCTGGCTGGTTGAGCCATGCAGGTCCAGGTACACATTTGCATCAGTGGATGCCTCCGGATCATGGCCTGCAAAAACATGTCAAGCCGCGGTTATGGTGCATCACAGCTGCTTCCGCACCTTAGCCTTCATGGTTCATGTCTTGCTGCAGCTGCAACCATGCAGTCCGCTACACCTCAAAGACATATGGAAAATTAGATAAATATCCCAATAGCGTCCTTCCCACCAGTCAGGGTGGTCACTTTGATGAAGGCGTCATGGGTCACAGGCAGGATGAGGCTGCTGCTGCCTGCTTGCCCATCCTCTGTGGTTGTCTTGCCCTTGGTCCCACGTGCTGGGAACAGGAAGTGCTGTCCAGTCTGCATGTTGACGACCTCAAGCATCTGCAACAGACAGACATCATGATAGAGAGAGAGAGCTGCCAAGGGACTGACCATATTTGCGGCTACACATGCTCCAGAGGTTCCAAATTACAGAAGTGTTGTTTGTGCATCATGACACACACACATACACACACATCTACTGCAATGCAGATGTTTCTGTGCAGACATGCAGTCCACAATAAGATGATGCTTTGCCATCCTCTCCAAGGGAAAATCAAGGAGAAAATACAGAGTCGGTGTGCTGAATCACGATGCACTTCAGGAGTTGCCATGATTACTTGCAAGGCAAATCACAAATCTACCTCAAAGCACATCAGTCAGGAATCTCACCTGGAGTTCAAAAGGCGGGAGCGCAGCTTGTTCATTAGACAACTCCACATGCTCGATCTGACCTAAATCACCCTCCGCCTGTTTGCACGCACATGGGGGTTGACTAAGATTAAACAGACATCCAAAGAGGTGTGTCACACACACTCATGATACAGGTGCAACTGCTACAAAAGGCAACAGACCACAATACACACCTTGACCATTGCAGCTGAGTGTGTTTTGCCAAGCATGGATGGTGGCAGCACCCATGACTCCGAAACACGTATCCTGCCTCCTTTGCCGCCCTGCCCTTCCCCTCCTTTCTGCTGCGGCTGCTGCACTAAGCCTGTGATGGTAACCGAGACGGGATGTCTTGATCCAGACACCTTCTGGCGCATGGGACCGTGCAAGTGGATGATCACCTGCAAAGTATCGGATGTGATGAAGCGCACATGCCGATGAAGCAGCACAAGAATGAATGTGGGCCTGGGAGGGATGAGCTTACACATATGCTCCATGAAGCATGGAACCGTGTGCATAGGATGGACACAACACAGGTTTAGCTCAACACATGGGAGCGTACACATACGCTCCATGAAGCCTGGATTTGTGCGTGGGATGGGCACAAAATGGGTTGAGCTCACACATGGGAGTGCACACATACGCTCCATGAAGCCTGGATCCTTTTGCATGGGATGGACACAAATAACAAAACGATACAATCAATCAGCAAGAGTAATACAGAAAATGTTGCAGGGTAAGCCTTCGGCATGCAAGACAGAAGATTGCTGACAATACTTCAGGAAGTCGCACAGCACTGCACGCAGGTAAGGCTGACATGCTTCCAATGCAGATCTTAGGAAAAGGTGCTGAGGAGAGATCCAGTCCCTGTGTCTAGATCATTCACTTAATCTAGGCTCACATCACAGCCCTGGCAACCTCATCAGCAAGATCCAGGCATTTTTTATGTGCACCTTGTAGTAATGCTCTGTGCATGGGGCCCTGAGTGAGAGTACGCCCCGTTGGCCCTCTTTGCGGGTCGTGATGCCCCTGCTGCGCCTGCTGCTCATGGGAGAGCCCCCTGACGCAATCATGCCTGCTCCTGAGTCCTCAGCGGCGGCATCTTGGGTTGCCAAGAGGTCTTTGAAGCGTCCGTCTGTGAATCGAGCACATAGAACTGGTGGATGGTGATGATCAAGGGATCACGCATGACTTGTTGGTTGGCAAGGTGACAATAATGGGGTGATGGGCAAGTCTTGAGATGGGTGTCAAATGGCCTCGTGCTCTCCTTTTCTTAAAAAGCAGTGTCAAAGGGTGATGGTCACAGCAGCACTTTCCAGGGCCACCAACAGGAGGTTACAAACTCGACATCCTTAGCATTCACCAGTATCCCTGCTGCCCATGGGTTGATGGGATGCATGCGTCCACAGTCAATCTGACCCTTAACACACACCTGCCACAAAGTAGGTGGTCTCCCCTGTGTCCTGCTGTAGCACCTCTGCATGCTGCATCTTCCACGCCTCCGGCTGCAGCGCCGCAGCAGCAACAGCTGCTTCCGTGCCTGCTTTCATCGCCCCCCTGAACCTGGTCCAGCACCCTGCTGGACGGTCTCTTGCATGCATGGGTGTATCATCGGGCTGCTGGGTGGCATTGCCTGCCCCGGTGCCCCCTCTGATGACCATGAGTTGCAAGGCATCCACTGAGTCCATGTCTGCAAGCAGCACCTCCACGCTGTGCTTGCTCCCCCTGGAGCAGGACACCAAGGGAAGCATGTTTTGCACTGGAAAGCGCTGGCACTTTCTAAGGCTGCTTTAGAGCATCATGCGTCAAGCGTTTTTGAAGTGCAAAGAATAAAACGGTGCAGGCCTGAATTGCCACTGTACACAGACTGCCACACACAAGGCGCTGCGTTCATATTTTCTTGCATGTTCATGTTTTCCTGCCTGTCCATCAATCGATGTCCCTCTGCCTTGCAATGCCCACAAAATGCAAGCAGAGAGGAATATGGGGCCCAAGGTGCAGCACTTAAAAACAATGCGTGCTCATTCCAGATGTGCTGCTTGTAGCAACGCTCCTTTCCAAGCACACAACATAAGTGTCTACATTGCCATGCTTTGTCAACGCACCGCTTCAGCGGTTTTGTGTTCAGAGGCACCCATCGTGTGCACACTGCACTTGACCCGATGCCAGTACCCAGTCGCCCTTTTAGCCTGCCAAACACCTGCACAAGGAGCCAATGGCATGGTCACTGAAGGCAGCAATTCTTCAAGCAATGCCAACATGCTGGGAAAAGGGGCCTTTGGCTAAGAGCAATATTCGTGAACAACCAAATCGGTCGCAGGCGCACTTGATGACATCACAAACAAAACAAGTACACGCTTTGCTTAATCCTGACAAGGCACCTGCAGAACACATCTCCCTGCCCGGTTCACTAAGAAAATAAACCTAGATGTTCATCTTCACAGCTTCAAAGCAGCCACAGGTATGCATCAACCTAGTGGCAGCAGGAATAACTTGCATCTGCAGAGCCAGTGCTTTGTTCTTTACACGTAGTGCTGTGTTCATTTCAGAGCTTCAATGTTGGAGAGGGGCACACCTGTCCAGTTGTCCCTGCATTGAGCACATCCTGGGTGAACAGAGAGATTAGGTAGGGTGCCATGGCATTGGAGGCCTCCGGATCGTCCTGTAATCAAAGCAGCAAGTGTTTCAACGAGCATCAGGACGCTAAATTTCAAGCAGTATGTGTCTCAGCGAGCATCATGTCAGGATCCTGGATATGAACCAGCATGTACCCAGCAAGCATTTTGTCAGGACAGTAAGGCACAGGGTTGGATGTGAGTTGGCCACAGGGTTAGGTGAGCCTTTGCAGGCAGGGGCAGGGTTGGGCGCAGGTGCGGCACACCTGGCGGATGTGGTCACAGGGTGTGGGCGCAGGGATGTGGATGTGGATGCCTGCAAGCAAATCCTTGCCTGATGCTTGGGCATATGCAACAGATACTACAGGGAATAAGCGGCATACTTGGGCAGCCAAATGGCAACCTGAATGGCAACCTGGGCTTCACCAGCAATCACGTGCACATGCATCATTGCATGCTTGCCATATGAAATACATACAATGATCCCTCTCATCCTGCAACAGCTATTCTCCTTGATCACACCTTTGCTGCAGGCATGCTTGTGCAGGGTGCCATTGTCACGACCTCTCCTTTTGCATGGCTCACGAATTGTACACGAGGGGGGGGAGGGGCTCGCAGGGTTTTAAGCGGCCAGCTGTTCCACTCATCCTGCGCGCTTCCCGCAGCGCCACTGGCTTTTTGCTCACTCTGTCCTTCCATCCCCGCCGGCTTTGCTGGAACGGTGGACAGTTGCGCTTGCCTCTGGCCAGGATGCAACTGCGGGACCCAGCCTCGTGCTCCTGCTTTACTGCCCATGCTCATGCCCACTTGAGGCAGCTGCTCCTGCGCCTCAGCATGAGGCAGCATCTCAAGCATGGTGGCGCGAGAGACAGGGTGCAGCAGGAGCATCGGGTCCACCCACACGCAGCAGCAGCCCCCGGAGAACTCAGTCTCCACCACCAGACGGAGCACATCTCCGCCTTGTGCACCCAGGTCCACAAAGAACTGCGTGGTGCGGTGGAAGAGCAGTGTAAACATCAAAAGGGATGCGTGGGTCTTGCAAACATGTGTATATGCTTTGTGTACATCTCAGTTGGAAGGTAGTAATATAAGGTGAAAAGGCTGACCATAGATGGTGCTGCTCAACAGAGCTTGGTTGCAGAAGTACCCAGGCATGCTGGCAACCAAGCAAGATGAAAAGTTGTTTACTTGCATTAAAAGAGCTTTATTCTCCATACATACATGATACAGGGACATATGAGAACAGTGGAAACAAAAAAGATAAATAGTGAGAGCCAAATGCTTGAGGCCGTGGCCAGCAGCAAGTATCTCTCTCCCCCCCCCCCCCTCTCTCTCTCCCCCCCCCCCTCTCTCTCTCTCTCCCCCCCCCTCTCTCTCTCACACACACACAAGCAACTAAATTTAAACTTACAGGCATTGTCCTATGTGGCGCTTGGATCCAAGGTGACTGCCACACCAGCAAATTTCCCAGAACAATTGAGAACCGAGCAGGGGCAGCAAGGGGGCCTACAGGCAAATGGTAAACGTTGCAAAGAATGTTTCATCGGGTGATTTAGTGACAGAAACACAAACATGCACAAGCGCATGTTGAACATGTTACCAGGGAGAGCACAATTTGCCAAGATTGACTATGCTTATCTCTTTTCTTTGGCTCTGAGCAAGCTCACTTTGTCACCACCACTTTGAGCTTGCCTGCTATTGGATCTTGAATCTATCAATGGAGCCTACAAACGTTTCAGGCATCATATGTGTTAGAAATGACAAGGCTTTTGCACCCTACAATTTGGCAGGGAATCATCTTTCCAGTTTTGTAACTTGCCTGCAGAATGTTTGTGCAACCTTTTTGTAATTCTTCTTGATGCACATGATTAATTTTCCTCTTTGCAGAATAATTCAGCGTCCCCAACGCCCTTACTGCTCCTAGTACTGCAGTAGTAAGCCATGCACTGCTGTAGGAGCTGAGTACTCACCAGCATTATCACTCAATGCAGCGGATCCACACACAGCTGCGTAGCCCTTCACTCCTTGTGCCTTGGCACAAGCTCCCAAGTCCCACCCTAACACCCTGGCCTCCAGCACTCCTGGAAGTCCTCCCCCCGGCAACGCTGGCGGTAGTATCGGAGGAGGAGGAGGCTCAGCTTGCTGCCTTGGTTGCTTCTTGCTCTGCTGTTGCTGCTGTAGGTGCTGCTGTTGCTGCTGTTGCTTTTTTGGGATTGGCTGTTGCCACCTGTGTGCCAGCTGCTCCTCCCAGTTATCTTGCAGGTAGCGGTGGGCTTTCATATACTCATCCTGCAGGTCTATGAGCTCAGGCGGGGCTGCCATGGGTGGCACCATGAATCCCCCACGACCTTCCATGATGATAGACTTGTGAAGCTTCTCTTCTCGCACAACAGCCATATCCTGCAAAAAGGTGCAGGGAAAGTAGAAGAAGGCCATGATCGGACTGCAGCCACCAAGATCCAAGCAGCATTGAATGGCATCCACGCAGCAGCATTGCCAATCAAAAAAGCAGAGGGAATTGCAAAGCCTGCTTCCAGGCCTGTGCCGGCCAATTAGGCTTCTTGGAGTGCTCTTTTAAAATGCAAAAGAAGCAGCACCACCATGTAGCGTCACTTGTTTACATAAAAAAATTGCCTATGCAAGTAAATAGGAGTGCTTCCCTAGGTGTGGCAATCGTACCAAACATTGGATGAGCTCATCTCTTGCATTAACCCACTCATGCAATCCCATGGTAATCTTGGGGAGCATTTACCTGCTCCTTTGTCCATGATTCCACAATGCGGCCTTTCCTTGGCCTCAGGCGCATATCCACCTATCCAAAGGCAGCCATCAACAATTTGTCAAAAAGTAAGTAGAGCATGTTCCAGCTTGCAGCATCAACATAAAGCATTTACGACCAACGTACATGAAGCTCTAACAGTGACCGAGATTTTAGTGGGAAAAACAATTTAAGCTGCATAAAAAGTTCAGTAAGCAGGAAGAGCTGTGCCCAAGGGGTCATGGAACATCAGGGCCGCATGGCGCCAGCAGATCTTTGCGTTTACACAATCAAGAAAACCTACACGACAATTGCATCAAGTCAGCAGCAGCAGCAGCAGCAGCAGCAGCAGCAGCAGCAGCAGCAACAGCAACAACAATCCAGCAGCAGTAAAAGGGCCTTGCACCTGTCACAAAAGTCCAGCACCATATGTGTACTAAATGTGCCCTGTTTCTAAAACAAGTGCTCCAGTTCAACACCAGATGTGCCAACTAATGCACCATACTGCAAGCTCCATTTGCAGGTTGTCGTATTGCACCTTTGGCAGGTCCGCAAGGTAATGCATGTTCAGACGAGGCTTCCCTTTTGGAGGTGCTGCGCCATTCCCAAGCCATTCCAGCTTTGACGGACCACAGAATGGGTGAGCTGGAGCTGCACAGGGCACTGCACCTGCAATTACAGGCAAAAATCCAAAAGCAATGGACACCAATTCCAAATGTGAAAAAGCCTTAAAAAAACATGCTCTGCAGTCTGAGTGGCTTTGTACAGACCAGGTCATTTGGTACAATCCTTAACCACCACAGATTGCACAGCTGTTGAGCACCCAAATAAGCAAACAAGCAGAGGCTCGGGATAAAGATCAATGACCTCTCAGATGGCATAACAAAGTCGCGCGGGAGGAGTGAAGATGAATAAGTAGGAACACATGAAACCAAAGAATAATCAAGCGCTCACCAGGTCGAGAGGGCAACGGTGCAGCAGGTAATGGGTGCCAGAACCACTCCCTCAAATTTGGATTGTAGTATGCAGTGGAAGTACAAGTGCCTGGCACCTCCTGCAAGCAAAGAGCAGGCAGCATGCAGAGTCGAAATATGATGTCAATGGTGCACATGATTCTTGAGTCCTACAGCATCGTTTGTGCACTTTATCTATTCAGCAAGGCTGTTCAGTGAAGCCAAAGGTACTCAACAACTTTCAGGCATTGTAGGCAGTAATACAGTAGCAGTGCTGTGCAATGGGCAAGCCCCACATATAGCATTTCTGTACAGACTATGGGTGCGATGCTTGCTCCATACTGCATTCTTGTACCAAGAATGTTGCCTGCATCTTCCTTAAGCCACTCAGACAGAGTGCTCTCCCTGGATGACGCACATCATTGTTACTGACAGGAAAGAGAGCACTCCAATGGGTCCCAACAAAGGGTTTAGCAGTCCTCCAAAAAAGGAGAGGAAGACGAGCATGTGGGAGTCTTACTTCTGAGTTCCATTCGCACATGTCTGAAAATCGACTACCTGCACGTAGCAAAACGCTTTGACGCACCTGCATGTCCCACTCTTCCCACACCATAGGGTCGGGCTGCAATACTATTTCTGAAGGGATGCTTGCCAAATTCATGCCCTCAGCCTGGTCAGAATGCCATAACGGTGGTTTGCTGTGCGAGAGCTGCTGCTTCTTGGCCCCAGAGAGGAACACCTGCTCCTGAAGCTGCTGCACCCGCTGCTGCTGCTGCTGCTGCTGCGGAGTGTGTTGAGAAAGCCTTGCAGCGTCAGCTGTATCTGTATGGCTGGGCTCTGGATCCTTGCCCACCAACCAGCCTCTGTAATGCGCCTCCCAGCGCAGAGGCCCTGTATGCTGCTGCTGCTTCTGCTTCCCTGCTGGATCCTCAACTGCCCTTGCCTCGATGACCACTTTCTCTAACCAGATCAACGGCTTTGCACCTGGTCCAGCTGCTGAGTGATGGCCTTGGCCAACCGCCTGATGTACACCCACCCATATGGTCTCTACGTCACCAATGGTGTGGCTCCGTGGAAGGGTGCAGGTCCACGCAGCTGTCCAGCAGGGAGACAAAGAGACAGGTGGGTCTGCCATGGGATTGCCATGCAGCGGCTGATCTTTTGCGCCATGCGGGGGATGTGCAGCTTCAGGTGATGGGCGAGGCAGATCATTTGCGGGTTGGGATGGAGCTTGCTCTTCACCTGTGCTCTTCAGATCTTCGGCACTCCGTGCCTTTTCACCAGCCATAGGTAAGACAGGAGCATCTTGAGCGTTGTCTTCTGCAGGGTTGCTCGGGCACAGAGGCGAAGGCAAAGAAGGGGCATCTGGAGTTTTTCCCACCGCAGGGTTGGTTGGCTGCACAGTGGGGGGATGCTGACCTGATCCCTCCGGATCACATGCACTGGGGGCTACGCTGGATGGTGGCTGGGCTGCAGCAGCTTTTGATGGTGGCAACTGATTCTCAGCGTTCATCCTGTCACTTGGGCCAGCTGCTACAGGCTCAGCAGTGCTGGGGGGGTCTGCGTCCTGTGTAACACCCCCATCTTTGGTGCTGTCAGCTTGCTGCTCTGGGGGTGGGGGCTGGACCGGGGGAAGCTGTTGCTTCTGCATCGGCTGCAGTGGTGGGAGCTGCTTGGAAGCTGCGTGAACATGGAGCAGGGGAGGCAGTGGCATGGGAGGTGGAGGGGGCGGGGGCGACGGAGGGGGAGGAGGGATCATGCTGTCGTCCAAGTGCCAGGGTAAAAAACATGCATGAAACAAGGGAGGTGGCAGCGGTGGGGGGGAAGAAGGAGGAGGAGGCGGGGGTGATGGTGGGGGAGAGGGGCCCATGCTATTGAATATTTGCTGGGGTCTCAGAGGTGCTGCCTGCAAAAGGGGCATGGGTGGTGAGGGTGGGGGAGGAGGCGGGGGTGATGGTGGGGGAGGGGGCGCCTCGCCACCTTCATGTGAGGGCTGTCCACCCAGTGGATGACCTGGTACCGACTGAGTGCTTGGGCCTGACGGCTGGCTTTGAGGTAGGAGCTGAGGGGGAAGCGGTGCAGGAGGGGTGGCCTTTTTGTCAATCATGCTTTGGGCTGCGCTAAGCAGTGGATCGTCATCTGGCAAAGGTTGACTGCTTGGCTCTGGTGAGCGGCTTTTAGGTCTGGGATGGGGCAATAATGGCGACAGGGCTGCAGAGTTTGCGCCAGGGTCTTGTGCTGCACTAGGGGCATGTGGAAAGGATGGTATGTGGGGCACGTTGCTGGGTATGTCTGGGCTGTGTGGTTGGCTGGGCTGCGGGTCGAAGGGCTTGCCAGTCCCACGCTGCTGGTGGCTGGGTTCTCCCAGAGGAGCAAGAGCAGCTGCAGGTTCAGGACCAAGCTTCCTCAGAGGATTTGAGGCACCTGCAGGCTTAGGACCAGGCTCCTCCAGAGCACCACTGGCAGGGAGACCGCTAGCAGCAGGACCACTTTCAGGGGGAGTGGAAGCAGCTGCAGGCTCAGATACACTAACAGGAGGAGTTGAAGCAACTACAGGCTCAGGTACACTGGCCGGAGGAGAGGAAGCAGCTGCAGGCTCAGGGACACTGGCAGGAGGAATTGAAGCAGCTGCAGGCTCAGGGACACTGGCAGGAGGAATTGAAGCAGCTGCAGGCTCAGGTACACTGGCAGGGGGACCACTTGCAGGACGAGCGGAAGCGGCTGCAGGCTCAGGTGCATTGATCGGAGTAGGTGAAGCGGCTGCAGGTTCAGGTGCACTGATCGGAGTAGGTGAAGCGGCTGCAGGCTCAGGTGCACTGATCGGAGTAGGTGAAGCGGCTGCAAGCTCAGGTGCACTGATCGGAGTAGGTGAAGCGGCTGCAGGCTCAGGTGCACTGATTGGAGTAGGTGAAGGGGCTGCAGGCTTAGGTACACTAGCCGGAGGAGTTACAGCAGCTGCAGGCTCAGGTACACTTGCAGGAGGAGTTACAGCAGCTGCAGGCTCAGGACCACTGGCAGGAGGAGCACTGGCAGGAGGAGCACTGGCTGCAGGACCACTAGCCGGGGGAGTGGAAGCAGCTGCAGGCCCAGAACCAATGGCAAGAGGAATAGAAGCAGCTGCAAGCTCAGGACCACTGGCAGGGAGACCGATGGCAGGATCAGGCTCCAACTGCCTCGCATCCGAGGCCACCTCCCCCTTTTGCACATCAGCAGGCTTTCTGGCAGCGTGTTGGTTTGCCATGCCAAGCGGTGACACGTGGGCTGCAGCGTCTGCGGGCGGGCGGGCCAGGCTGGCTGCGCTTTCCTGGGAGGGGGGCTGCAACGACTGTGGAAGCAAGTTTGTGATGCCGGACTCGGGGGCGTCACCACAAGGCTGGATCTCTGGCTGGCCTTCCTGATGTGTGGGGCTGATTTCAATGGTTCCAATGGAAGGTTGGGCTCCAGGATGAGGTGCTGGCAAGGCGCGCTGTGGATCCCGAGTTTGGTGATGTTGGAAAGAGCCTGGAGGTGGCGCTTGAGCGGCTACCTGCTGTTTTTCTTGCTGCTGCAGCTGTTGCCGCTCTTGTCGCTGCAGCTGCATGTGGTGTTGCGCATGCTGCTGCTGCTGCTGCTGCTGCTGCTGCTGCTGTGTCTGTGTCTGCGTCTGCCACAGCTGCTCCAGCTGTTGCATCTGCCTTCCATGCTCTTGCAGCTGCTGCTGCAGTCGGACCTGCATTGCTTGCTCCTGTTGCTGTTGCAGCCGATAATGCCTCGATTTTAAGTCAGCAACGCCTGCCTGTGCATCTGGATAGGTGTCTGGATCCTCATCAACCAGCTGCACCTGCTGCTGCACCCCTGCCGCCTCTTCCTCAGAGTCATCACCTCCATCCCCTTCAGGCTCAGGCTCCTCCGGCACCAGCGCTGATGCAGGTCTGCAGTATGGCAAGGGAGGCGGTGGGGGCAGGCTCAGGAGCTGGGGCGCCGGCAAGGGTAGGTCATCTGGCTCTCCTTGCCGTTTCAATCCCGGCACGCTGAACGCATGAATGAGCTCTGCTACATGCATCCCACTGTTCTGAGTGCCATGCGCAGTGCCAGCAGTGGCAGCATCACTGCCGCTGACGTTGCTGACAGGCATGCCTTGACCGGAGGAGTGGGAAGCATCAGGCTTGTGGTATTGCAGTGCTGGAGCAGATGCACCGGGCCCCATGGCTGAGGACTGCTGAGCCCCGTGAGGGAGGAAAGGGGAATGGGGAGGCAGCGGGTGGGAGGCAGCGATGTACACGGCAGCTAGGAGAGGCTGCTGGCATCCCTACAGCAGTGCGCAGGCATGGATTGAGCTGAAAAGCGTGCACCAAGATCAACGGAAAATTGCAAAGACAATGGCTTGAGCAGACCATAAAGCCTGGAAGTATGGTCAGTTTCATGGTAAAGATGAGATGGCACACTTGTAAGCTGGCTGTGCCCATGAAGACAAGCTCATCCCATATACCAAGGGTCTCTCAAGGCAGCAGGTCACATGTCCACAAATATAAAATGCAAGCAGGCATGGAGAAACAACAGACAGGCGAACCACTTTGGTGGCAAGAACGTAAGCAAAAAGGAGGCAAGTAAAGGCCAGGTCAAGGCAGATTTTAATCTTAAATATAATAACGCATATAAGCTTGCACAGAGCCAAGGAAAATTCATACTTTCCGGTGGGCATGAATCTCAAACATTGATTTTAAGCAGTTCAGGTGAGGAAGGGGTCGGCCTCGTAGCACAGCCTAGCTGAGTGTGCCATGTCAAACGAAGCGGTGGCAGCTCAGGATCTGGGAACAGAGGAAGCTGCTACACAAGCTGGTGGAACTGCAACAGGATCACAAGGGCAGAACACTCAGCAGTAATAAGCCAACAGGGGGGAGATTGGCTCAAGCATGCCCATCATCCTGCGGTGCCTACGGCAATACAAATGTATGCCATGGACTTGGCAATGCTCTTCTATGCCAAATGCACCAGGGTGCATCCGGAAACTTACTCCAGACGCATGCCAAAAAATAATCCCTCACAAGTAGGTGGACACCTGATGAGAGTGTCAGGCATCAGTGTACGCACCGGCATTCCAGGCCATGGGCGGCTCTCAAAAGCATTGTACGCATGAATGCCATTTGATAAATCACTGGCACCGTCACCGGCTAAACCGCTGAGGGCATGGGTATCTACAAGCTGCTGCTGCTGCTGCTGCTGCTGCTGCTTCTGCTCTTGTTGTTGTTGCTGCTGCTGCTGCTGCTGCTCCTGGTTCTGCCCTTGCTGCTGCTGCTGCTGCTCCTGGTTCTGCTCTTGCATGTTCTGCCCTTGCTGCTGCTGCTGCTGCTGATGATGATGATGATGTTCATAATGATGCTCCTGCTGCTGATGCTGATGCCCCTGCTGCTGTGACTGTAGCACTGAGTCCTGACCAGGCCGCTTTCTCATCCCATTTTGTGCTGTGAGTGCGTGCCTGATCCATGGCACTACTGCAGCCTGTTCTTGTGATGCTTTGGCAAGCCACCTACACAGGTTCATGGCAGAAAAAAGCTCAATCAGCCCCCAGTGTGCAGGGGCTTTATTGCAAGGTGAGATGATGGCCAAGACATACCAGCATGCGAAGCACTTCAGCAGTGTGCCTGCTTTAGCCACACTCACTGAGCATTGTGTGCCCATGTCTTCTCCTTGAACTGAGGGTCCTTTGGCACCAGCGCTCCCATTCCCACATGCACAGCACCTGCAGCACCAAGCAACGCACCAAACAACGGAGTACTTATGGGAGCTCTCTCGACAATAGCACTTACAAAGGGGAATGGTGAGCAGGCGTGGGCAGTGCCATGTTTGCAACCATCAGGTAAATTCATATCCTCTGCAAATGCTAAGGAAGCACAAGATTAAGCAAGGGGTGGCAGCTCTTGATGTAGCACATCATCATGAAACCACTCTAACAGCCATGGCTGCTTGACCGGGGCATGTATGCAGCTAGCACCTAGGTCGCCCTTCCATTTGCTCCCAAAGAGGAACAAGGATTACCGTCTCAAATACTTAACAAAGACTCATATGACATACAGCAGGAGCGCACTCAGCTATCAAAATACGCTCAAAAAGCACAGACAGCCTCTGCTTCTGATCTCCACTTGTGATCGTCACAGTTAATGGCCTACCATTTGCCCGTTCAGGTGTCTTCACATTGGCATGCCACTTGCTCCACTGCTGAGGCGTTGGAAGGAGCCCACTCTTTGCAGCCAGCCGCGCTGACATTGCATTGGCAAGTCTTTCTGTCTTTGTTGGCAGCGAAGGCATTGGTGGAGCTGAGGGGTGGGCGCTGCTAGGCCGTTGACGAGCTCCTACGACAGGGCAATTTGTGCTAAACGTGTCAGCCCTTGTAAATCTAAAACAGGCAACACATCCAGACGTCTTGCTGCACTGAGGTGCTGTTTTAAATGCTAGGTGAAATGCGTCAAACAGCAAGTGAAGCACCAGAACCTGAACGCAGGATCTCGTGTGAGGACTCTGATTTTGGGGGGCGAAGAGCACACTGCACACACTGACACAATGATGTCCCAAGAATGAGTCATGCGCAGTGTAGGGGGGTTGCGCACCATGGTCACAGCAAGCGCTAATTGGGTTGGGATTGTGTCTGCATACCTTTCTTTTGTGAAAACTGCTTCATCTCCCTGAGCTGCTGTGAGCTACCACCTCTTCTACCAGTGGCAGGCGTGAAGTCAGGTGCTGGAGCAAGCCTGCCAGAGGTATCAAGAGTGGCTCAATCGTGGTACAGTTAAAACAGAAGATGCAGTCTTACACATGGAAACATTGTCAAGCTCTGCCAATCGTCATCAATGTATGCATCATGGAACATTTCAATCCACACAACGGAAAGCAGACAATGGCCAGCATTTCCTCAAAACTATGAGAAACACAGGAATAACTGGCAAAGATGCCAGATTGAGGTCTTATGCGCAGAACCAAGGGCATTGAAGATAACACAGGCATGCTGGAATCCCGCACCTCAGCGCCAGCAGCAGATGCTTCAGGGAGAGCAGCCCATGTGGGCAGGGCTTGCTCCACTGCAGCAGGTAAGCTAGAACAAGTCGGAGCTGGAGGACGTCCAAGTCTGGCTTCACAGACAGCACCAGCTGCAGAGCATTATTTGCAGAACAGTAAAATGACGATGTGTACATACACATAAATTGATGCGGGGACAGGAATTGAGGGCATAGCAAGGCTACCCTTAGCAGGCACTCTATGCACTTTGCCAGAGGTGGACGACTACCCCCAAAATATGTATATGTTTTCTGCATGCTCCCAGCATAGGTGTGCCCCAACCTTGACCGGTCAAGCTTGGTTTGAAATGTTTCTGTAGGTCTAGGTTTTTTGCAGCCAAGATTTGGCAGGGGCGCACCTGCCAAATTAGCCGCAGCATATTAACCCTATTTTTTTCCACCAAATCTCCAATCTGGACCAATCACAGCATCAAATTGGGTGACCTTCAGTGCTTTGGGGTCCTTGTTGCAAAATGATATCATTACAAAAGGAATGGAGTGAAAAAACCCTGTAGTCGGTGAGACAAATATTTACAGCCATTTCCATTACCAAAATTCCAGCAAGAAGGGTGCCAAAAAGGGGAGGACGACAGATTTTTTCATGTAACAACGCATAGGGAGCTTTAACAAACAAGAAAAAAGGCCCTAAACATTGCATTCCTTTCAAAAGTTGCATTAAGCCAGCAATTTTGCTCCGCAATCGCAGAAAATTTCAGCAGAGCTCTCACATACACACAAACATGCATGCACACAGCTCACCTCTCGCACTTCGATCAAATCCAAGTGCCCTTTACCACGACTATCCAGGCTAGGAATTACAGATGCCATCAATTGATCTCGCTGGGATGCCATTTGGTTATGAAGTTCCTGAGGTCGTCATCAGTGGTACCAGGAAAAGGCACAGTTAACATTATATTCATTGCAACATAAGGAATTTGCCTACTCCTAGAAGAAGAGGTCCATGTACCTCAGGTTGGTCATTTGTAAGACCTGGGGGAGGGTGGGGAAACAACTAACTTGCCTTTTTATCTTCTGATATTGTCCCTTGCGCACAGTATAGAGATGATAATCTTGCCAGTTCTTTGAAATATCCTAATCCGAATCGTTCCCATGGACAGCAACTCGCAGCTCCCTTGCCCACATACGCGCCTTTTGCCAATAGTACTCGCCTTTTGCCAATGCGCTGCCTTCGATGCAGATGGAAATCGGCCAATCAGTGCACTAAAGCTAGCACCAAAAATGGCACAGCATGTCACCGTAAATAAAGCAGAGGAATGGCCACCATTAAAAAATGAGACAGTGTGCCTGGTTCAAGAGATGGCCATATACAGGGATCGTTTGCAACTCTTCAATGAATCTCTTCTCCACTTCATCATTTCCTGAGCTTGCCACCTTCAGAGGAACTGCCAATGCCGTACTTAATTCACGCTGCAAGCCACAACTTAAATGTGGCATGCATTGTTCAATTCACCACAGCGTGTCGCTGTGAAGACCACCCTTGGCTGATATGCAAATGTTCAGAGCCTCCATTGCAGACATCTGTTAATCTAGCACACCTGCAGCGTGTTTATAAACTTGCCCCATGTCAGCACTCGTTCCTCCTGCTGCAGCAAAGCTGGGCACACGGTTTCCTCGTGTTGCGCAGCAGCAGGGTCAGCCACAAAGTGGGCCATTACAGATATCAGCTCCCTGAAAAAGACCAGCCAGGGCAAAGCTTCAAGGGGGAACAAGCGAGCAAAGAAGACAGTGAGAAGTGCTAATTCCTGGTCCTCAAAATTCATTGTGGTGCAAAGCACATAGAATGCACTAGAACAATCCTCTTGGACATTGAGATGACCGATGTGCATGATTGCGAGAAACAGTCAAATTTAAAAGCACAGAGTTATCCTTAATTCTTTTAAAGAATTGATCCTGAGCATGATGTAAAAGGCAGCTTGATCTCCAGGAGAGAAAGAAACCAATAGCGCGTACGTACCGGCATTCTTTGAAGCCCCTCTTTAGCTCTTCACGAGTGAGGCTCCCCTTATTTTCCACGTCAAGTAGTGCAATCTGGGCAGGGGGTTTCAAGCAGCAGTCCATAAATAGTGCATAGAGAGTGCTCAGTACACAATCCAATTCACACGTGCAAACTTTAGGAAATTATTGTGCTTATCGATCTTCCCTCTTCTGTTATCTACATGCAGGCTAGTTGCTCGCCATTAACCTGGTATTGAAAACACTACTGATAAACCTTATGCATTGCCCTGAACCTTCATTGCTGTGCTGCGTATATATGGCAGAAGGTGAGATCAAAGGCGTTACAAGCATGTCCCGAGTAGCGCCGCAGCAGCTCATAAGACTGTAAACTCAGGACCCACCAAGGCCCTCATCTCTCTCCCAGTGGCTGGAGGCTCTCCCTCGCGGCTGCCAAGAAGCTCGCGCACGATATGTCGGACCTGAAAAACATAACTTTCATGTGTTTTATTCTTTTTTTAGGGTATTTTGGAGAAGTGGAAACGTGATCAACCCCTTGCTCCGTCTTTCTCAAATGATTTGGAATGGATGGTTTGATAGAGGACAAACTACTGCTTCTTCTATGCCAAACTACCAGATGTCTTAACGGGCGCAACGATGGTTCCACCCAAAAATATGTTTATAAAAGTTTCATCACATCGCATGATTTACTCTGCCAAAGTCCAGTTGCTGAAGGGCGAGCTTTTCAAAATAATACTCTTGAGATTTACCCAGTGGCTGCAGGAAAGCATGACCGGCAAAAGTGACAGCCACCTCTGAGGGCAATCTTTCATTTTTAATGGCAACCAAAAAGTCACCCGTGCTCATACCTCTGATATTTTTTTGCTGCTACCGGCTGGAAAGATTGTCTCCATCTGCAGGAATAATAGAGAGTGCAAAGCGAAATTTTTGATGCTGTGTGCAAGGCGGAAATCGGACAATGCATGTTGTCACCAAATGCTGCAATGCCTATTATTACAAAATTAATGAAAACAGTTGACAATAATCACCCTCCCAAGCAGCTTCAACCTGCTAGAAAGTAAGGACCATCTAACCTGGGACCTATTGTGCTTGATGTGATGGCGTAGAAGAGCAAAGATTTCCCGGTCTGGCTCCTTGGCTTTCGTGTCAATTTCCTTGCCCTGCGCAATGCAAGGCGCCTGCGGAAGCTGAATCTTGTTGATAGGTAGGAAGATTAGTCCAAGAATACAAACCTGCATGCACTATTCCATATCAAGTTGCAACCACTTTCTCCTGACGTACTGTTCAGCATTGCAAAGGCATGACAGAAATGAACAGTTTGGCAGCAAAACAAGTTATTTTTGGGTGGCAAAGATGTTCAACACTGTAACAGGAGAGATCTCGCTCTGAAAAAATCTACCATACATTGAAGGAGAGGAAACTTTATACAAAAGCAGAAGCAGGTATCGCAGGGCACCTCGCACAAAAGCATAAAATCGCTCTCTGATGCGGTTACATTTGAGTGTAGGGTGCAGACAGGATTCCGGCAAAGGACGTGTGCAACGAATCACATATTTAGTGCTCACAAACCTGGGAAAGCAGCCCTGCACGTTCCAGCACAAATTCCACAGCAGCTTGTCTGCGTGCTGCCACAGCAGCAGGTGCAAATGATGGGGGTCGTGGACCTTCGCACTGTGCAGCACAGAGACTTCCCTCGCTGCCACATATTTCAAAATCCAAACCTCCTGGCCATGCATATCCTTGCCCATTTGCATTCCCAGTGTGTATAGTGACCTGTTTGTCAACAAGGCATGAGCAAGCAGGGGACAGAAGGAGTCATTTGCACAGCATTCAGAACATTTGAGAGATGCAAACGACTACTACTGCATGTTTTCACCTGATGTTTTCACCAGCAAATTGTGGAAACAATGCTAGCAATTGAGGAGGCCTACATGTCGCCCAGAGGAGCAAGTACCTGATATTGCATCTTCAGTCCTTGGATTCAGCTCTGGCTTAATCCATTTCCCAGTGAGTATCAGGATGCCTTCCAAGGCGCACCGTGAGACCTGACATGGCAGGCCTGCCTGGGCATGTGGGCGTATGCAGCCTTTGATGTCTGCCACAACACATTAAGACAAGGTTTAATTACACCATTGGCATAATTTGGAAACATGTTGCGAAGTTGCAGGAAGTGCCGTTGACTAGAAAAGATTTTTCTGTATACACTACCGGCATTTGTTGCGGGAAAACGCGTGATTAAATCAAGATTTATTTCAGATACAATTTTTTAATAATTTACACGCCGTGTACACACAGAGAGAGAGAGAAGAGAGAGGAAAGCAAGGAGCTGTTCTATGGGGGAGGTTGGGGCAGGAGGAGGTGGACAAGAGGACAGGAGAGATGTTGCACCTTCAGCTGCGCCATCAAAGCTGCGCGCTACTGCACCATCTTTCGTGCCCCAGGCATGGAAGGAGCGCGCACAGGCACTGACCAGCGTCCAGGGGCTATCAGACCCTGTTGCCTATGTGGGCCTTCCTCCAGAGTCTGGGCAGCCCTTCCTTCCCTCCTGTTCCATTTTGGATTTGCCGCATGATGTGAGTTGTCATGCGCGTTGCCTGAGCCAGCAATACTCTTTGCTTGGAATTGTTCCCTGTTCTGAGGAAAAAAGATGCACCATTTGATACACTCAATGCGTGCAATCACAGATATCCCTTGCGGTCATGATGCGTGATCTTGCAGGTCCTGTCCAGCATTCTCAGCCATCTTAGGCGGCCAAAGGATGTGCTGGCCTTTGGCATGGCCAGTAAGCAAAGCCTGCTCCTCGTGAAAAACGCGCCACTACGCCTGGACCTGAGCACAACGCTTGCTGAAAGTGGAGGGGGCGGACGCTCGCAGGAGGGATTTGTTCACAGAGCAGCAACCAGTCTGCATATGTATCTACATGGTAGGCTGGCACCCGTCGCAAGCTTTTGAATTGTTTTTGGTGCAAAGGGATAATATTAGGAACGTTGAATGGAGTTTGACAAGCACTGTAGTGCTTTCCATTTCATTCTTTCCTGAACTTTTTTGAGCAGCAGGCTCCTTAGCCAGTCATGCAATGGAGATGAGTATTAACTGCTATGAGAAGCACACAGGCTAAAACAGCATCATCATATGCGTGATGGCTGTTGCCTCAATCTTCTTGCACCTCTTGTATCAAGTTGTTTGGCAGGCAAAGTTGGCCCAAGCATGCCATGGGAAGTATCATGCCTCACACACACACACACACACACACACACACACACACACACACACACACACACACACACGTGCACACACAAACACACACACGTGCACACACAAACACACACATTTGCACACAAACACACACACACACACACATTGCTCTGCTTGGAACTATCCGTCCTGCAGGCACTGTCCATCTGGATTTAAGTAATCGACCTGTGATAGACCAGGAACTCGAGGTACTCTTGCATGGCCTGCCCAAGCTGCGCATCATCGTGCTGTCAGGCTGCAAGAAGCTCATCAACCCCGTGCCCAATTTGATGAACAGCTTGTGTGGGCAGATGCCCCCAGCAGCGCCAGCTCCTACCCTAGACCTGCCTCTTGAGGTCCCACCTGCATCATCGCAACCTGCAGCCCACTCCGAGTCATACCTTCAAGCCCTGGACCTGCAGCGCTGCTTTCAACTCGACGCATGCGCACTCACCAACCTGCTGCATGCCTCGGTCAGCCTGCAGCCCTGCCTGCGTGGATTCAGCTGCCTTGCTCTAAGCCACCTGGACCTCACGCGCTGGCCCTTGGGCACGCTGCCCTACCGCCCCCGGCGCTCACTCCTCAACAGCGCACCACCCACACCTGCAGCACCACCCACGCCAGCACCAGCACCACCAGCACCAGCAGCAGAGCCATCAGCCCAGGCCCAAGGTGCGGGCACGCCCCACTCAGCACCCGTGCAGCTCCCCCCTCCCCCATTAGCCCATCCAACAGCACCATCATCGCAGCCACCCTCCACACAATTCCCTCCATCCCTCACAGCAGGGGGCCCAGCATCAGCTGCCAGACCTGCTGCAGGTGAAATTCAGAGCACCCATGGCCTACGACAAACCGCACAGGGTGCTGGGCCTGAGGAGACAGGGGGACAGCAGGCCCTGCCTGGGTTCGCTGACACAGTTGCTGCTGCTTTGCGCCTGGCCCGCCCTCAGCTACCAGCACAGCCGACTGCCCCTACACACATAGCAAGCAACCTGCAGGTGAGTGACGAGGTCTGAGGGGGCGAACAAGTCACATGCGTGTGTGTGTTGATAAAAGCCCTGTCTCTGATGTCGAGCTTGGGCAGCAAGTGCCATTGAGACTCCAGTGTGGTTTGAAGCAAGGCTGGCTTTGCATGTGCACATGGAAGCCACCCAACGTCAGCCTTGGGGAGGGAGAGCATTGAAGCTGGAGCATGAATTGTCCATGTGTTATCCACTTTTCTCTGGTTTCTGTCGTCACTTTTAACACATGTGGGCAGGAATCCTTGCCAGAAGATCGCAAAACATGTTCTGCACATGTAAGTCATGGCAGCTTGCTCAGGCAAGGAACCCTGCTGAGAGGGCACAGCCTTGCCCTAGCACATGCGCACATGAGTATCATGTTTGGATTTGAGCTTTCAAACTTGTCTCGACGCACAGCGTTTACAACTGTGCTTTTGGTTCTCATGACCTGCCTCATGCTCTTCTTCTTTCTCGTCTGAACGCCTGGCACTAAATGCGCGCGCTTGTCACTGAGTGGTCCAGCAGTTCTGCCGCTCACTTGGTTGTACTCCATTGCCACGATTCGTCAGAGTCATGCCTCATTTCTTACACAGGTGCTTGCGCTCCATTGCTATGGTTCGTCAGAGCCCTGCCTCATTTCATGCACAGGTGCTTGTTCTCCATTGCTGCCACACAGGTGCTTGCACTCCATTGCTGTGAGTTGTCAGAGCCCTGCCTCATCTCCATCGCCCTCTGCTGCCCTAAGTGCAAGTACCTTTTGTTGGGTGGAAGTTCCATTCAGCCCCCACCTGCAGCCTCTAGCCCCTTACCGCCCTACGCCTCCCAATTATGTCTGCCACGTGCATATCTGCAGGTGAGGATCCCCAGTGCATGGCTCTGTGTGCAATCAGGTGCTTAGTCTGCTCTTTTTGAGCAAATTATTGGCACCTTAGCTGTGTAGAGGGCTGCAACCAGAACTGCACCTGCAAGTTGGGAAGGGGAGGGGGGCTACATATATGTTATACCATCAAGCTTATATATAGCTTGGTTGTCGCAGATTGGGGATCCTGGAAAACGTTAGCACTTGAAGCTGCTGGGTTCTGACATCAGTTGCCATGCAAGCCAGGCTGTACAAGTTGTTTGTCTCTTTCTTTATGCAGTATTTTGTCCCTTCCTTGACGCTTTTTTTTGTCTCTTTCTTAATGCATTTTTTTGGTCTGTTTCTTGATGCATTGTTGTAGCTGGCGTCTTTCCCAACAGGGTTGGCCTTTGTGCTTTGGCTGTGCATTTGCATGAATGCGTCACAAGCTCACCTGCATGACTGCGTGCATGTGCTCTCTTGCAGGCCCTGCATGAAGTGCGCTCGGCCATGGCCAAGCATGGTGGAGACCCTTTTGTTGAAGGCAGCATGCAGGCGTTTGCATCTCCGCCTGACCCAAGCCTCCCGCGTGCAGCTCCAGGTGAGTGTGCTTGCTCCAGGATCAATGCCAAGCATACCTTCCTTCATTAAAGATTTTGCATGCAGGCATCCAATGGAGCCTCAATGATTCAGCTCAGCAGTACTCAACAAATTCTATCGGAGAGTCACACACACGGTATGTCGAAGCACATTCCTGTCCGTCACAGGAGAGCACGCGTCCCTCATCCACCAATTGATCGCACACAGACGTCCAAACTCTGAGCCGCACCCTGGCTCTATTCCGAGGACAGAGCCTGAAAGCTAATTTGGTTGAATGCCCTAAACGCACTATGCTCAGCGCTCCAGAGATCCCAGCTTGCATGTAATGGTGCACACATTCCTCTGTTGCACAGAATCGTTCTTACATATTTGTCAAATGAGCCCTGCTCAAGCTAACTTGCCTATGTCCATACCATTATCACTCTTTACTGCCAAGTGAGCCTCCAGTGATCTTAGATTTTTTGACTGAGCAGGGTGACATCTAATCCCTTTGCAATATGCTGCATGCTTTCATATTTCTCGTCTGGAATAATAGTTACTAGCTCAACTCCCTGACAGGTACATCTCTCCGCATGCTCATTGCCACTGACCCTTGCTAGCTTTCTTGCTACCGGCCTTTGTGCGCAGAGTCGCTTACAGCTTCGGGTCTGCGCCAGCAGCTCCGCCATGCGCGCCAGCATGGTGCAGCTGTGCAAGAGGGCAGCATCGGTGGCGCAGGAAGCAGAGCAGAGCGCAGCGCTGCAGCAGCGGCTGCTCGGGCTGGCTGCGTGGCAGCTGCGGCTGCTCGCTGTATGCCTGGTCTGCGTGTGCTGGAGCTCACCATGATGCCGGCACCGACAGTGCACAGCGTGAGGGTGAGCTTGGGCCATGCACCTGCCAGCGCTCTAGTGCCTCCCTCGGTCGGCAGCATTGAGGACGCACATGCACTCAGTAGCAACAAGGTGCATGTGTGGGACCTCTCTGGCTCTGAGGGGGTCGCAGGAGCTGCGTTGGTACAGCAGGAGGCCCTTGCAAGATGTCCAGGGAGCTGGCGTGGCCAGGAACCTGCAGCAAGGGAGGATGCTGGCAGCGGTGCGCCGCCTCTGTCTGTGGACGCACTGTTGCTTGGCCTGCGCTGTGCGGCCAACTGCAGCAATGCGGCCAGGTTCTCGCCGCTGCACCTGGCAGCTGTCCGCGGGGACGCGCACGCCATTGCACAGCTGCTGCAGCTCGGCGCGGTGAGTTTGGTTGATCAAGACAACATTGAGCTGTAGTGTCCACAATTATCTTTGGGTGGTCAGGCAAAGAAGGTGAAGACTTGCTCCGGTGCTCCGGTGCGCGGTGACTCGTGTGCTTCTGCCTCCTGCAAGGTGAAGGTGATTTGATCTTCTTGTTGCTCTGAATCTCGACCGCGTTGCACATACACCGGACAGGAATGGTCAACCCATTGCTCTGTCTACTTTGAGCACTGCTCATTCACTCTTGTATGACTGTGTCAATACTGCTCCAGGATTTCTTATGGTTTTGCTTTCCCTCCATTTTCGGCACCCATCTTAATGATAATGATGATGGAGCTCCTCGTTGCTGCAGTTAGACAAGCCCAACACGCATGCTCATGAAACGTCTCCATTGCTTGGCCTGGATATTTTTATTTGAAATCATCCTGCACATATTTCGCTTGCAGGTACCAGATGCCCGTGAGCGCTCTGGCAGCAGTGCCGTGTTCTTGGCTAGTTATCATGGCCATGTGGCGTGCATCAAGGTCTTGCTGGAAGCTGGTGCTGATGTGCAGGTTGGTGGTCATGGTTTCGACGCTAATTTGCCAAGTTCTTTGAAATGCGGGGCTCAGTGGCAAGGCAGAGCGGTGTGGGGTTTATGATGTATTTTGAATGCTGTCAAAGGTTGCTTCTTTTAAAGGTATGTTAGTGATTGCTTACCACTCTGAAAGTTTGGAAGGTGTTTTTCTTTGCAAGGAGCAAGCAGAGTCAATGACCTGGATTTGGTCCTATGTGTTCCAGACCTGCATCCTGTGTACCCCCTTAGCCGGCTCCCATTGGAGCTGTGCAGAATTGATTGTAAACAACAAAAGGAATAACTTTCATTGGATTCCTGCCATCAGCAGGCTCTGCTAGCTACATTGGTGGCTGCGTTTATAATTGACTACTTCTACCAACAATTGAGCATGCAACGAACCCAAGCAAGTAAAAATGTAAAAAGATATTGATGTTGTGTGAGAGTCAGCACTTTGCTGCAATATCATCAACCAAAGATGCAAATAAAATGGGAAGCATCAAGACCCTGTGCGCTCATTTAGTGCCAAACCTTTGAAATTGTTTGGGTTTGAAATTGTTGTTGTCTCTGAAATTGGGCTCGAGCCCGACTTCCAACAGACCCCTAATGAATTAAGTGAGAACAAAAGACAACTTGAAACAATGCAGGACGGAGTGTAAGCCAGGGACATTTTAGCGCTCTGGGGTCTGGAGTGTGATGCACCCTTTGTTTCTGGCCTCCGGTGCCAAAAGGCTGTCAGAGGCGAATGCCTATAAATGCTTGCTGAGGATGGCCCTTGCCTGAGCTTGCAGGTTTTGAGGGATGTGGAGCGGCACAGGTGTGATGCTGCTTGCCAAAGAAGCTTGCAGTGAAATGTTGATAGCATTTTACCACACCTGTGACGTAAGACACACCGAGAAGTTGCCTTGTGTGCTGAGGTATCACCCCTTTTAACAACGGCATGCTTGGTGTGGGACCTGGAAATGCAGATGAGCAACGTGGCTGGAGAGCAGCCCCTCTACATTGCTGCACTGAGGGGCCACGTCGAAGCGGTGCGGCAGCTAGTTGGGGCCTGCAAGAAGAGGGGCGGCATGTGGCTGGATCCCAGGCTGTAAGTGGTGTTTGTCAGGCAACTGTGACAATGGAGCGTACCCAAGCACCAGTTCCAAGGTGCAAGCTTGTCCAGTGCTGCTTGCCTGGAGTTGCAGGACCTAGTGAAAAATGATGAGTGCTGTGGATCTACGGAGGATGTGTTGACTCTATGCATTATGGAGAATATTTTTTGGCCATAGCCCTTGCACAGATCAGGCATTTTCCTTGACCAGGACCTGTCTTGGTGATAGGTCTAAGGCTGCAGTCATACACAATTGTTTTTGGTTTTTTCAACTTTTTTTCACTCGAGAAGTGAAAAAAATTTACGGTCACACGCAAAAATTCTCGGCTGAGTGAACATTTTTTTCCTTTGATGGCAAAAAAAAGTTTGCGTCCACACAGGATATTTTTCAGAAATTTTTTCCTTCAGTGCTCAGCCTCCCTGAGAGGTGGCAAGAAAGCAAGGGGCTTCTAAAGCATAAAGGGGGTGAGAATTTGATTCATAAGTGCGCTTTCTCTTTGTGAGTGCCCCTTCAGAATTGGGGCATGCATGGGACATGCAAATGGGGCATGCATGGGGCCCAATCCCTCTTCTCCTCCCTTCCGTCCTTCACGTTTTACTTCTTCTGTCCTGTCCTTAGAGGAAAATCCTTCTTTTAAATTCTGGGAGAAGTAAGTGCACTGGGCCAACATTGGAAGGACTCAGCCTGAATATGGGGCTGTCCAGTTCAAGCAAGCTCTCCGCATGAGCAAGCCGGCCTTTAAAACCCTGTGTGAAATGTACTGTGCCACTCTTGCAAAGCATGACACAAATGCGGAATACAATCCCTGTTGAGAAGAGGCTGGCAATATATTTGGATTGGGCCGGCTCAAGTGCTCCCTATCAGATGCTTGCACGATGCAAAGAATTCTTGCCAAGCATGATAGTCTGACATGAACTCATGCGAAATTTCCGAGGCTTGTGCAACTTGCCTTTTTGTGCTGGTGCAATAGATGGAACGTTCATGGGGATTGAAGACCATACCACTGGTGTGATGTCTATTACTGGTGCAAGAAGCAAATGGCTATTACTCTTTTTGTATGTCTTGATGCTCATAGCAAGTTCACATTTGTTAGTGCTGGAGGGGCAGGTCAAGTTGGTGATGCACACATATGGAATTGTAGTGCTCTGCGTGCAAAGATAGATTATGTTTCTTGGCTTGCCTTGCCGCCAAATGCTCGCATGGAGGAAATAACAACAGATGGATCTGTTTTCAAGCCTTGCATCTGTGCGGATTCAGCGTTTGCCTTATAAACTTCCGTGCTTAAATGCTATTGAGACCCCCAATACCACAAAGCAGCAATTCAATTTTCAATTTTAATTATGCTCTAATTTGGATGAGGCATGTGGTTGAATGTTCATTTGGCAGGCTCAAAAAGCGGTTCCCAATCCTCAAAAATAGCAGGCTTTTTAACCCCACCTTTGCGGCAAACGTTGCAACAGTTCTATGTGCACTTCAAAATTTTATTGAGAATACTGGGGAAATCTACCGACCCTCTGAGCTAACTGTTGACGACTTTGTTGCCTCTCATGTCATTGGTGCGGCTGGGCTCATGCAAAGCGGGCCTGATGCTGTGGGTGCTTATCAAGTCAGGGACAAGCTTGCATCATACATGGCTCGCGTGCTCGATCTTGATCCTGTAGCAGGCCCGCTGCCCACCACCACTGCCTCTGACATGTGCAAGTCCCTGCCAGGCCTATGCTCCACCTCGCCTGACCTGGACAACAATTGCTTGCTGGCCTGCTTTGTCTCCTTTCTTGACTTTGGGGGGCATTGATCAATTCTCAGTAATGAAATAGTGAAATGCAGATAGAATTGAAATTTTGTTTGGGTCTTTTAGGGTTTGCAAGCAAGGGGCACTCCCAAACGGTTCCTGAAAAGTGACCCCAACCAAAAAAAGTTTCCCAAATACGGTCACTAGTGACTTCTGACTTGAACGGAAAAACATTTTTGGGTAGGCGATTCAAATTTTCGGTTTTTGTGTGTGACCGCAATTTTTTTCAACATCGACAAAAAAAGTCCGGAAATTTTGTGTGTGTGACCGCCACCTAAGTGTCTGGGACGTACACTTATGCAAATCATAGGATGCAGGATGGAAAAAAAAGTGTACAAGGAAATGCAAGGGAAGATGGAATGTCAAAAATTACGCTTAGGATGTGCCTACCATTTTCATTGTCCGGAGACTCTGCAAATGCACTTCAGCGAGGTAAGCAAAGTATAGATGCGTGTCAGAGCATGCAACTTGATACACCATGTTTTCACAAATCCTGCTGTTCACACCACCAAAAGGGAGGGTGAGTGCTTGAAGCACGGTTCTCTCAATGCAGGCAGTTGCTTTCCCAGAATGCCTTTGGGAGCATCGACCAACCAGCGGGACTGGTCATCCTCAGCAAGTAGCTTGCAAATGCTATGGCCTTAGATAGTATGCTGTTTGCGACTCTGTTTTTTTCCTCCATGCAGCTACTTTATTTTTGACTTTGCAGGTATGGTGATGGATGGTCTCCCTTGATGGCAGCTGCAGTGGCTAACAGACTGGACGTCGCCCAAACGCTGCTCTCCGAAGCCGGCCCTGAGGGTGTGCAGGCCATGCTGCATGCAACAAACAAATACGGCCAGACTGCGCTGTAAGTCGTGACCTGTTTATTGTCACCCAAGGGAGGGCAGCAGGTCTATTAAGGTCCATTGCTTGAGACCGTTTGTGGTTTAAAGCAAGCAAGCAACATCATCATTTAGGCCTAAAAGAGAATGAGGTGTGTTGCCTTACATCATTGCGTTAAAGGCAAGAAGTGTCATTGCATTCAGGCCAAGTGCATGAGGGGGGATTAGTTTTTTCGCCATGAAGTGAAGTGTTGCTGTCAATTCCCTTTTTTCCAGTGTTTGGGAAATGTCTCTTGCATTCATCCATTCTGTCGCGTACATGCTTGCAGCTAAAGGATAGCATTGCAAAGCAAATCATGATCCACCATCACCATGATTACTCTTTTTCCTGAATTTTTCTTGCTTTTGAAGTGCAGAAAGATGCATTCACAGGCCGTTTCAAGTTGCTACTGTCAGCACAGAAAAGCAGTTTGGATGTTTCCTACTCCTTGTTGTTTGTTTTCCTGGATGGTGTGTTTGTTGATACTTGAGAGACGAATATGTCCTTACCTTCTTGTGAATTAACTGCCTTCACTGTTTTGCTAACAACTACCCTCATTTGTAGGTCACTAACAGTGAACAAATGGCCGTGAGCAGCTTTGTCAAAAGGGTTTGCCAATATTCCTTCCTTCCTACTTGAAGCCCTTTGTCTCTGAGCTAATCATGCTTTTCTGTTGTGCGATTCCAGGCATGTTGCTGCTCGGAAAGGCAGTCCTCACCTACTACGCCTATTGCTTTCTTTTGTCGGCCCTGGCTTCGTGGGACTAAGAGACAACAGTGGTGAAACAGCGCTGGATGTTGCTCGCAACCACAGCCATAATGATGCATGCTGGGAACTTGCAGCTGTTTCACAGAATCAAGGTAGGCAGGGAAAATTAGCATGGGCAGCTGAAGTCTAGCTCACAATATCCATTTTTTTGTTCTTGTTCTCCTTAATGTGCGAATTGTATTCCTTCCACTCTCATAATTATCTTCCTTTGTTCAGCATAAGCATTTCAGGTGCGAGCAGAACACTCCCTGCCGTGCCATCAAGGCCTCAAGCAAAACCACCAACACCAATTACGCCAACGCGGACGCCCAGCCAGATACATATTAGAGTGTTTCCTGGCTTACCTACAGTTGGTGGGATTTACCTTTTAATGTCACATGTAATATGAACGCCAGTTGGTGGGATTTACCTTTTAATGTCACATGTAATATAAACGCCAAGTGGTGGGTTTCTCCTTAGTGCATGTGGTTAGTTTCCTCCAGATGTTTCTACCACTATTGATGGGGTTGTTAAACCCTGACACAGGAGCCCTAAGTCTTAAACCAGCACCTGACTTGCTAGCCCTGCTCATCAGAAAAGAAAGCAATTTGGCGTTGGTGGTTAGGATAGGATAGGATAGGGTTACATAGCTGTACCTGCCTACAAGGGCAGCTTATCTGAAGCAAAAGGTGCATGTAACCAAACCAAACCAAACCAAACTTGGTGGTTAATATGATGCCAGTTCTCATGTAACCTTACGGGAAAAAAGCCTCACGGATATCGGTCTGAGTCGGCGATTTAGCCAAAACAGGAAATGAAGAGCGACAGAACCTTTGAATCAGAGGGCTTCCAGTCAAAACAATTGACGTGTACTATGCTAAGCATTTTTTTTCAAGGAGGCGGGCTTGTATAAAAAAGGATAAGATTGGTTGTTCCTATGGTTTGCATACGGGAACTTGCCGGCATAGTGAATGGAACATGCGCAATGAACCATGTGGGAGGAGTTTTGGATAGATAGTAGTGGTCCTGAGGACAAAGAGGCCCAGCACAACCTACGCATCCCAGAGCAATTTTCTAATTGAAAGAGAAGGAAAGGAAAACTATGTTGACAGAGGAAACTCTCCTTACATCAATTAAGGAGACACATTGGCTTTACAAGGGTTACAAGTGAAAAGGGCCTCAGTCAAGACGTTTGACGGCTAGCATGTTCATAAATTCACATGAGATCATGAAGGAAAAAAGGAAGTCTGTTGTTATCTTGGTTTAGAAAATTAATCATGTCCTGGGAATTCACATGGTGAATGGTACCTAGACAGGGCATCCTGTGGGAGACGTGGAGACGTAGAAAAGAAAAGGCTGTGCTCTGATAGTGAGGTACACTTCTGACGGAGAGAGCAGATCTGGGAGTTGGAACATCTGAGCAAGGGGTTACAAGGGGTTGGCCTACAGCTCGAAAATCTGGCTGATCGGCTGCTGGTGAAACATTCTCATCCAGCATCAAAAATTGAAACCAGTTCAGACAAAAATTTTGAAAATCTGTGCGAGTCTTGATTTAGAAAAGCATTGACCTCAAGATTAGTCACAACGTGAAAGCTCGCCAAGAAAGGAACAAAATCAGTGTTTGGAAGCTGGGCAAAAGTGTGTAACGGTTTAAAAAGATCAATGAACAGGTCCTTGTATTTTCTGCGCAGCTCACACAACTCACAGCAATTGCAGTAGAAAAGAACATGTTTCTCGTCCTGGACTTCAGCACATCCACACTTATCACAAATATTTGAACCACCCAACCATTTACAGGACTCGACCTTCAAGCAGTGGGCACGAAGCCTAAACCTACTCACATTCCTCATGACTCCTTTATCCAGATCCTTAAATAAATATGATGGGATACAGAAGGGTGTGCGTGGTGTTTGACTCAAAGGTTTCCCACACCAATGATAGTAAGTCACTGCTTTTCTGTTCACCTCTCGGGGACTTAGGGCGTCTGCTTCCCTCCAAACCTTCTGCTGTCTGTACCTCAAATCCCCTAAAAAATCCTGCATGGGTATCTTGGAAGCACTCAGTGATTTCTGTTTAAACACCTCCTCATTGCGCATTCCATTAAATGACTTAGATACATGTGCAGACCAACAAGACTCATCCATATCAGCAAGGTGTAAATCTGCCTTCACTACTTGGCATAATGTTTTACTGTTAGAATTGAGCATACTGTTGAAAAATTTAACAGTAGCCCTAAACCAATAAAACTGTAAGGGCTCTTGTCCACACTCTCTCAATACTGGCCAGTTCGTGGCAGTACTTTTCACACCTAGAGAACGCCTTAGAGAGCATAATTGCCTTATTTGCAAATGGCTTTTGAATTCACTGCCTTCTCGTAAGTACTCTGTACCCCACACTTGGCACGCGTACATCCCAGCCGGAATGCCATACACCTTAGAGAGCCAAATCACGGAGAGAGCAGATCTGGGAGTTGGAAAATCTGAGCAGCACATGTGTTTCATCTTGTATGTCATTAGAATCACAGATATCACAGACTAGAGAAGTACTATTGGACCAAGTAGCCTGTTCAGCTCGAAGAGTGTGAACTTGCAGCCTGAATCTGGCAATGTTGCGAAGGCCATGATGGGGAAGATCCAAATACATGTATTAAGCAGAGTATAAGGAGGGTGAATGGCATGAGCAGCTCTGACAGGAAGTGCGCACCATTGATGATATGTCAGCCTCTTAATTTTGCTTACTCACACACATTGGCTTTAAAGTGCCGTAAGTCCCCTCCACCACAAATCAGGAAAGCAATTGCTAGTGGGGATCTGGAAGATAAGATAAGATAGGATAGGGTTACATAGCTGCACCTGCCTACAAGGGCAGCTTAGCTGAAGCAAAAAGGTGCATGTAACCAAACCAAACCAAACTTGTGTATAAATGTCAACTGCTGAAAGAAACACCCACACAGTCACTCTGCATGAAATGAGCATGTAAAGTTAAGCACAAATTCCGCCAGGTTGCAGTGTAAGATACTAGAAAATTAGAAAAGCACAACTCGACAAATGATCCAAGAGGCCATGATAGACATGCTTCGTACTTCAATTCTCAACATCCACTGTCATATATGCATCATGCGTTACAATTGTACAACATTACAATTGTAATGTTTCAAGAAAGATAACCTTAGGGATTTGGAGGGTTGCTGGAATTACCCTGCTCCAGAACCTGGCTGTGTGTAAAGAGTATTTTTGTTTTCAAATGCACGTCTAGTGGTAATAATTTTGTGGGCACAGTTTACAGAATATGCATGGAGTTTACACGCAAGCTTGCAAGCTTGTTGTTGATCTGTTAGGCTGAAAAAGTGACGCGATTAGAATAGTGTCTTGACATCCCATGACCATACCAAAGAGTGAGGTGAAGGGGGAAGAGCGCGCTACAGAACTTACAGGAGTACAACAGAGAACATTAGTCCAGACACATGGTGGGTTGCAGCGTATAGAAGGATTATTAAAAAAACGCAGAAGAAACTAGTTCATGAGTAAGAAAGGAAATTCTACTCAGGCAAAGCACTTCCCACACCAATTAAGGAAACGAGGATACCTAGGGCCAAGACACCGCGTATAAGTGGAAAAAAGATGAGGATAGCTTGCTACACTATGCTTGGGCTGCATGCTGATAGGCTGATTTGGTGTGTGGGTGAGCTGTGCATATTAGCTGCACCACTGCCTGACGCTTGGAAAGGAAAGGAAAGGGTTACATAGCTTTAACTGCCTACGAGGGTGCTAAGCTGAAGCATAAGAAGATATGCCTGCAACCATAGCAGACTTGAGCTTGAAACTAATAAAAATAAGCTTGAAGTCTAAAAGTTTTTCTGCGTTGCTCCCAAAAAACAGAGATAGAAAAGAAAAAGAAAAAGAAAAGTCTACGCAGCTTCGAGGCCGCGTGCATTAAGGGAAGAACCCCTAACAAAAGTTAGAGGCCTCACCAAGAGGCTCTCCACCTAAACTAGACAAAACTAGCCTAGGAGAGAGCAGGAAACAGAACTCATGGGGATCTGGGGGATTGGCCGCCATGGCCCTGAGCGCTCGGACTCTCCTTCTTCCATCCTCAGCCGCCGCCGCGCGCCCAGCAAACCCTCCCCTCCCAGATGCTCCCTGAAAACAAAGGCATTTCTAGTATTAATGATGGTGGATAATCTTTGGATGGCATGGTCCCTGAGTTGGGAAGCTAGTGATTCAGCTTATTGTTTGGTCAGGCCCAGATTTATGAGAGATACATAGGAAGCATAGAAATTGCTCAAAATGTTTCTCAAATAACCATGCCACATCCATGTGCAGCTCCATGCTTGCCAGGATAACTGGCGCTTGCTTGCTGCCGTTATTTGAGGTGTGTTGCTTGCGTGCTGGCATGGCTGCACAGCACAGCAGAGAAAGAGAGCGGTACACAGGCCGATCAGCTGACCAAGTTAGCACTACATTAGAAGCAACACCCATGGCACATGACATGAATGAAGGCAGATGTGCCAATACTCAGAGGAATGCTCCACAGAAGACTGTCAGGCTGAAAGTGGCGCAGCCAAAACAATGTAACAATGTTACAATGGGATCTAAGCCTTCAGCCATAAGGTTGGCTGCTCGGCATGAAGTCCTTAGTTGAGCACAAACACGGGCAACTCAAGCACTGAAAAACTGAAAGTCACAAGAAGACAAGATGAAGTCTAGAAGGACAGCGTATGAATTCACAGAGGGAGCAGTAAAACAAGGAAGTAAGGGAGGAGAAATGGACAGCTCTACTTGAAACCAGAAGGGCTGGCCAGGTTCTGACCAGTATCACAAGAAGACCCAAGAGCTGCATGAACGTATGATTGGAGTTTCACTATATGCACTCCTCCTTACAACAGTAGCTAGCTAGCCAGGCACACACCTCAGTCATGTATTTGCTCTCTGTCAGGCTGAAAGTGGCGCAGCCAAAACAGAGTCTTAAAATCCCATGACCAGATCCTCGGTGCGCTCAGCACAAGCCAAATGGTTCAGAGCAAGGGAGTGCAAGGACCTGAATCAATGAGAGTTGCGCTGGCTTTCCAGAACCTGCAGTGTTGTTGTACAAGCGAATCTGCCTGCTAAGCGCTGGGTGCCTCAGCAAATCTGCTAGATAAATATCAAGTGTCTAACTGACTAAACTTACTTGGAGCACAATCTTGTGACAGTAGACCCTTGTCATGGCAATAAAGGTAAAAAAGAGAGAAAGTCCATGGAAAGGTTCAACCAAAATACTGGTCACACCTCACACACTATGTTAGGTCAACAACCGTGTGCAGCACAATCTCGTCGCTGCAGACTCTCGTCATGACAAAAAAAGTCTTCCATGCTGATATTGACCTCAGATTCAGGAATTCTTCTTGCTGGACTTCACGCCTACTGTTCGCTACAAATGGCTTACATTATGCTCATGCCTGTGACATACATTTCTGACATACATTCAGCTGACCCTTTGCGTTTGAGTCAGCTTGTAGTGGATGCCCCCTGCAGGCAGGTAAGGTAACCCAGGTCTCATCACCTGGAATATTGGAGACAATTTTCCTCTTATCATCCATAAAACCTCGACAGCAAAAAGAATTGCTTACCATAACTGGTGTGCCCTTCCAACCAGAAACGCACATGTAACATACCCCTACACTCTGCCCAAATACATGAACCTGGACTTATCTACACACTTAATATGCAGCGCTCCTTCATCAGCAAAATACATAGCTTCTTTGTGTGTCTAAGCTTATGGATTTTTTTCTGGCTGGCTCAGGACAGCCACTGACCGACCAGCCAAGCAATATGGCTGAGGGTCACCCCCCATTGTATGCAGCGTGGCCTGATTTCGTCTTCGTCTCCATACTCTCGGAGTCGAGCAAGCTACAGGGAGTGATGCTATTTCTCCTACCTGTGACCTTTCAGATACCCAAGATTATGTGCAGGATGAACAGCATGTTGTTTCTAAATGCACTGTCCCCCAGGTCTGCTTTGTTTGGCAAGATTATGCTTCCTTCTTCTCTGGCCCTCTCCTCCCTCTCTCAGCCCCTTCTCCTCAGATTACTCCTTACTCGCCTGCCATTCGCCATGTGCAGTCTTTTAAATTGATTTTCTTCATGAATCATGAACATAAACAAGCTTTACCCTTTTTTATATGGACTCCTTTCATATGATGGAGCTAGCATTCAGTCATTTTGACTGGAGGCCTTCTTTTCCTGTTACCTGTTGAGTGTAAACTTACTTGTAGGATTGATTCTTGTGTACTTTTATTGTTGTAAACCTTGTGAGAGCCGGTTAAGAATGTCTCACCAGAAATTGATCAGCAAGAGATTCGAGCTGTAGATTATCCAATGTAAACCGATTCAAGTTGAGAGTATGGTTCCCAATGTGCAACAGAGTTGAGGGTAGGCATCAGAAATGGAGTGTAGAGTACGGCATCAACTTCTCTTATCCTAAGTCTCCACCACAAGGCTAAACCTATTGGAAAGGCTAGTGCGGACCTGGAGGATTACTGAAAGCACCCGGCCCCAGAGCCTGTGAGAAGTAGTCGTGTCTTCAAATGGCGTGCCTAGTGGAGGGCGACAGCAAGGAGGAGGTCCCCGGATCGAATCCTTGTGGCCGGGGTGGAGATAAAGATGCCCTCTATCGGTGGGAGCCAGTGGGAGGCTTTTTCCTTAATGCACGCGGCCGAACAGCAAGCATAGATCTTTCCTTTCGTGCCTAGTGGTAACAAGCTTGAAGCTTGTGGGTATACCTACAAGGTTTTACAAGGTTTTACAAATTAAGCCATCAGTCAAGAAGTGCGACTGCTAGGCTTGTGGGTATACCTACAGGCAGTTGGGCTGGCGAGTCTTTTCTTGTCCTTTCCCTAAGGACATCCAAGGTCAAGAAACCCGAACAGAAATGATAAGGTGACCTTGCACACCATTTTACTTGGTGTAGCAGTACTATCTATAATCACCATCACTCCTCTGGTTGAGCTGGATCTTATCAGACATAATGCAGAGAAATTAGCCTCTCAATTAAGTTGCCATGCACTCCAATCCTTAACAAATAATAAACACCAGGCACTCATTATAATTGCAGGGTTCTTCTGGCAGGGGCGTCACTGCGGGCGAGACAGTTCAGAGCAGGAGGAGAGTCTACGCCTGCATGGCTGACATTCTGAACTCAGCTCAAGGCTTTCAGTTGACATTTACACAAGTTTTGCTTTTGCTTCAGCTAAGCTGCCCTTGTAGGCAGGTACAGCTATGTAACCCTATCCTATCCTATGGCTGACAGCAGCCCGCCTGACCCTCATTAGTTATTCCCCATCGGTTCATAGCTTGGTTCAGGCTGGGTCTGTGAACCTCCTTGGTGAGGCCCTAGCTAGTTACTAAGTAGGGGACCTTTCCTTAATGCACGCAGCTGGACCTGGCTTGCATAGTCTTTTCTTTTCCAAGGTCAATATGACTAGCGCTGTCCATTGCATCACGAAGGGGGCAGCGTGCAGGACCACAGGTTCGCCTAAAATAAAGGAGACACACTGTTAGTGCCAGCACTGACGGTTGTCTTCCCTTAATGCATGCTGGTTGGTGTCCAGATCAGACTTTCACTTTTGTTATTTCAGTCGATTGATTTGGTCTGTAACACTGATCCAGGGGTGGAGGATCCCAGAGGGAGTAATTGATTTATTGGATGGCAAGCCAGGGATGTCAATAGATTTACATGTCAAGGAAACAAGCATTATGTTGAGTAGGCCAAACACGCAATAGAGCATATTCTGCACACCACCAACAACAAAAACCCATTCTGCTGATATGCAAAGCAGGTCACAGATGAATACTTGCAATGCTGGTCGAGAAGCTATTAATAACAGAGAGAAACTACTACTATCATGATAAAAACGACCCTGATTGCGCATGAGTTTATTGACCTGTTGCACCTGCATTGCCTGCACAAAGGAATCTATCAAGAAATCAAGTGCAGCCTTCGAGACGTAGGAGCACCTTTAGAAACAAAAGCTGAGTGATGACCATGCGTTTTGAAAACAATGAATTCAGCTTTTGGTAAGAAACGCACATCAGGAGCCTTTTAAAGCTTCAGCGACAAGAGTACACGGCAAGAGTTAAAGCTTGCGCAAAGGTAACCGCATTTGCCAACCAGGGGGCGCTTGAATAGAGTGAGGGTCATGAGATGCGAAGTTATTGCTCAAATCCTGCTTAGCAGTGCTTGCATGACTCTCTTAGAATCTACACCTGGTGCACTTGGGGCATGATAATGGAGGAATGTCCACGATGTTGCTCATCAGTTGGATGAAGAATGGGGGGCCTCAATTGCAGCAAAATAGGAAATAGTTTCCTTCCTCCGAACGAACCCTTTAGGGTTTCATTTTGATAACCTAATTGCGTAAGGTATAATTGAAGTTCCTCCTACATATGGTGGGCTTCTCTCCAAAGGCTACACGACCACTTGGAAATCCTCAGCATCAATGGATAAATTGGTGTTGGCATTCCTTGTCCAGCGCACACGTTGAGCCAAACCTGGCTTCCACCTACCCACTAACTTTGTTGAAGCTAGTGCAAGCTGCAACTTAACTGTCTTAAGAGGGCCCCCAGTGGAGGTTCCTCGTAGCTAGAGCTCAAATCCTGCTTTCAAACAACTGTGGTCCATGCACTGGTGGGGACCAATATGAATCAGGGTATTACAGTACAGTACATCGCTGAGCTTGACGCAGCACACCATCATGCCCTCCAGATGGAAACATACGGCACAGCTTCCTCACTGCTCAGAAGCCCTCGTTTTCCCCAGGGAAGGTGCTTGCCCTGCTCCGCTTGCTCCTGAGATCCTAGCATCACAAATGCATTGGATCTCTGTTTCAATAAATAAAACCCTTACTTGCCCCATGGAGAGTGCTTGCCCTGCTCAGGCTGCTCACGGGATCCTGGCACCATGCTCAGCCCTGGGGGCTTGCTGGCATGCACAGGCATGGGTGTAGGTGAAGGGGGTTCCGATGAAGGAGCAGGAGCGGCAGGCATGGAGTCCACGCAACCAAGCGGGCCAGCCAGCACTGATTTGCCCTGCATTTGGTTTGCATGTGATTTGCGGTCAAGTGGGCCGGCCAGCACGAATCTGCCCTGCACTTGATATGCATTTGACTCTTGCATTTCATTTGCAGTCAAGTGGGCCGGCCAGCACGGAATTGCCCTGAACTTGAAATGCATTCATTTTTTTGCATGTGATCTGCGGTCAAGCGTGCCGGCCAGCACGGATTTGCCCTGCACTTGGTTTGCATGTGATTTGTGGTCAAGTGGGCCGGTCAGCATGAATCTGCCCTGCACTTGATATGCAGATTGCTTCTTTTGGATGTGAAATGCCGCCAGGCGGGCTGGCTAGTATGGGACTTGTCCTGCAGGCCAGCATGAGCACAACATTTGCAGGCTCAGGAGGAGCACATGCCAGGGGGATGGGCATGCGCAACCACTGCCAAACGCATTTGCGCATTGCCACAAAGTTGCTCATGCATGATCGGTGATTATGCATGCCCAACAGCAGGGATGCACGCTGTAAGCTGAGGGGTGAGCAACAGAGGATGAAAGGATACAGAGGAGCAAGGCCAAAAGCCTCCTGCATACAAGCTCATGAAGGAAAAAGGCTTTGGTGCATGGAGCCTCATGAGTTGGCAATCCTGAGCTTTCTGTTATCGTCCACTGAAAGGAATGGCCACTGAAAGGAATGCATCTGTACGCCTCACGCAGCATTTTGGTGTGGGTTGGGGTACATGGAAGAAGTTGCTCGGGCTTTTCTAATGCGTACATGATACTGAGCTGAAGTTATGTGCTTTGAAAACTTTGCCAGCTTTCCCACAACGTTTGGTACCACTTGGCCTTCCCACACTTTTGTTTACAGCCAGACCACCAAGCTCGCTGTCAGGAAAAATTAATTTCATTTCAAGCAGGCACTTACGAACTTGCACATACACGCACGCATGCGCGCATGGGAGCACGCACACATACATACACACAAACACACACACACATACACACACAGGCAGCGCCGCATCCCCACCTGCAAGCCCAGCACCACAGCTGCGATGCATGGCGTGGTGGGGCTAATGGATGGTGAGAGCGATCCCAGCAGGCTTGCCATGAAGGCAGCATCGCCAGCCATCTCGCGCACAGCCTTGCTGGGGAAGCGGCCACAGAACTGGTCCAAGGCAGAGTACTCCTGAAAAGAGGACAGAGCGGTCATTGGGCTATGAAGACGAGGAAGACCATGGATAAAGAAGGAAAAAAACACCTGCCCTGGCTCGTCCTTGGTCGTCCCTTTGGTCAGTCTCCCCCTTTGGTGAAATGACAATCTGCCAATAAGCGCAAGCTCACGGCTTGCACACTCTGGCAACCATCCGAGACCAATGATGCCAAATTGTTGATTCTCTCACTTGCGAATGGGCGCAGAAGTGTTTGGAGTGAAAGTCAGAAATCAGAACATCTGAATGACGGAAACCTGCCTTTATTTGGCACCCATTAAGTCGAGAAACACCCATGCTGTCTCTTTAAAGCATGAAATGAGGCCTTCCACGATAATTCATGTAGAATTGGAACCCAAACATGCGGGCCATGGAGGTTCAGTTTTAAGCACAAAGTTTATGGAAAGAGCCAACAAAGACTCAACTGCACTACATGCTACCAGGTTCACTGCACCTGGGATGTGCTTAGGTCGCAAAGAGACATGGAAGGGATGAGGCAATGTCGCTTCCTGCATAACTTGCCCGCCACGCTTTGAGTCAAACGTCCCACCAACACTCTCCTCCAGTGCTTCCACTTACTCCAGGGCTTTCACTTTCACATTGCAGCGATACTTTTGCCTGAGGCAGCTGAAAACGGGCAACACTGGTCTCTGGATAAATACGTACAGGACACAGCAGCATTGGAGGCTCATCCGGAGGATCGCGCAGTTATGAGCATAAACATATAGTTGATTTCGTCGTGCTCATTGGTACAGGCTACAGGGCATGGGATGGTATCTGGATTTCACTGAAGCCTTCAGTGAAGGGAAGGGAACTCTGCAACGGGATTAGGCATTGAAACTAATTCCGTACTGTCAGAAACGTAGGGTCAAGTATACACGCCTCCTTGTTTTCCATCACCTTCACCCAGCCAAACAGCTTGCTGAGAACATTGAGTCTTCTCCACATAGTGCAGCAAACTCGAGATGTCGCCGCCACTGTGCTCCAAATTGACTTACTTTGAGGTTTGAGGGAGCTGATGGGAGCAGGCTGTGGGGTGAGCGTAAAGGAGACGGCATGGCTCCTGCTGCTCCGCCAGCGGGGCTGCAGCACAAGAGCATGGAGCAGCTGAGCATGTGAGGTGGAGGCGCCACGCAGAAGCAAAGAGCTTGAGGCAGGAGCGTGTGCACGACACAGCAAGCCGCAACAGAGTGTGAGTATGCGCAAGGCAGAAGCGAAGAGCATGAGGCAGGAGTGTGTGCACGACGCAGCAAGCTGTGAGTGTGAGCATGACACTGCAAACTGCAACAGAAGCATGCATGAAAGAGATATGAAACAAACCCTGGGCCACAAGAAGCACCCCTGTGCATGGAGAGTGCTGCAGGAAAAACGTTTCTTTTCCCCTTCCTGCCTGGCACCTTTTATGAAAGGACACCATGAACATTGCATCAGCCATGGGCAAGAGGACACTTTGCTTCTGAAATTGTGAGACACCTCACCAAGCTGAAGTTGCAAGACACATGCACATTGCACCGGTGAAACACAAGAAAGGTGTTAGGGTAGGAAGTGTGCAGCTTCTCCAACAGCACTGCCAGACATATTGCAATGCATGCAGCGATTCACCCTGCAGAAGCAAACTTGTGCAGCAGTGGCAGAAGTGTGGTCACACAGGCAAGGCTCTGCATGATGTGTACGCAGTGGAGCAGGGTGTGTGTTCATCCTCTCCTCTGCCTCATCAGGCCATGAGTAGCTTTTGGAATGATGGCTCTAAACTTGGGACACCTCAGCTGTGCCCACATCAAGACAGAACCACACCACCAGGAGGACGTGACAGGAAGATGAGAGCACAAAGGAACTTCTAACCCACACCCCCACCCGCACCCGCAACCCCCTCAAACAAGCACGCACCTGTAGCGCTTAGCGCCAAACAGAGAGCGTGCAGGGCTGCTGTAGCAGGGTCCCTCACCAGGCTGTTGCACGCCATGCCTTCCTCGCTCGCTCTGAGGCCCGCCCAAACCATCAGCGCCTTGCCCAGAGGCACCCTGGGCTGAGTCACCCGGGGCAACTAGTGAAAGTGGTGGGCTTGCCCTCAGCGGCGTCTCTCCCATCAGCCGTGTAAGGAGGTGGCTAGTGCTAGGCAAGGGGCCATCACCCACATCCATCTCTGGAGGGCCCTCCTCTTCCTCACCTCCACGACCTCCACTGCCACAACCGCCACCACCATCGCCACCACCAAGACTGCCTCCCTCCATGCCCCCCAAACCGGTGCTTTCCCCTGCTCCCTCCTCTCCCCTGCTAGCATTAATGGCAGCAAGTACACGGGACAGGCGAGGAATGTGGAGGTAGCCCGGCCGCTGCTGCTGCTGTTGCTGCTCTTGCTGCCAGTGCCCCATCAGTAGCCTGGCACTCTCATTCCCATCCTGCGCACAGGAGGGAAAGAGGAAAGATATGCATCAGAAATTCCCAGGCGCTGGACTCGCATCATGCGAGCAGGTGCGTGCACCTCTTCTCCTTCACAGTTGCCAGCGCAACACCTTGAAAGCGGACAGCACCACAAGGCAGTCATGCATATGTCCCTTGGGGACGCTGAGACTTTCAAATGCCAGCTACAACTGCTCGCACGGGCTCTGGCTGCACCATACCTGTGTGTCCTTCAAAGCTCAGAATCACATGCCAGGTTGTCCTGTTTTATTGCACTGGAATGCACTGAATTGCACTAAATTTATTGCACTTAAAGAGTGTCACCAACAAACCCACGCAGCATTTTTTGAGCAGGGTGCCAAGTAGTACGTGATACACGAGTAATCCCTCAATTTCTTGAGCACGCGTCATTGTGATCCAACACTTAAAGCCCTAGCAGCGCCCCAGCCCCTTTTGGAGACCCTGGAAGCGCTTGCCCGTGCTGCCATGATTGTTTTGTATCAAAGCACTTTTGCACAACAGAGGACACACCCTTCGTGTCTTCTTGGAGTCACCTTACTCTCCTGAGCACGGTCTGGGTATTCAAAACAGAGCAGGAGGAGCACAGGATCACAGAGAGAACCCCAGACACCCACCGCCTTCCTCTACCTGCCATCCAACAGCACCCCCTCCCTACCTCACCTCTCCGATCACACGCCCCCCAGTGCTGGGGCTGCTGACCCTGCTGGAGCTGCTGCTGCTGCCACCATCACTGCCGCTGCTGCTTCGCTCTATGGCATCTGCTCCTGCAGGGTTACCCTCAGCATGCGGCAGCGCTCGCACAGTACCGTCAGTGCTCGTGGGGAGAGCAGGGGTGAGAGCAAGATTGGAAACACCTAGGCTGGCTGCATGCACACCAGGGGCGCTGCTGACCCCAGTGCCCAGGAGACCAACACCCTCAGCCAGGCCTTGTAGGGGGTCATGCGCTGCAGCAATGCCATGATGGTGGCGGTGGTCGCGTGGGCTGGGAGAGTGCGTGTTTTGGGACGGCGAGTTAGCCCTGTTGAAGGCCCACATCATCTCAGGGGTGAACAGGTCCATCTGTGTGTGTGTGTGTGTGTGTGTGTGTGTGTCACTCCGCAGCAGGAATGAAAATGATCACCCCTACTTTCCAGACGATTGGCATTTTGGTCAGAAGTTGCAGCCAGTTTGGAAGATGAGAGGCAAGATAGGAACATTTGGCAGCAGCATCTTGCGTAGGCCTGCACGTGCCCTCCTTCTGAGCTTGCCCTGACCCAAATGTGCACTCATTCCAGAAGTACCATACATGCGAGCCGGCGGTGCACCATGATGAGCGTGCTTTGCGCCAAGCGCTGAAAGACTTGCAAATCAGCTTTTCTGCTCCAACATAACAAGTATTCCCATCTCTGTCGCAAATTTGCAGAATGTAGTGCGATGATGCGCAGCAGCTACATGCAAGCTGTGTGAACATAATTGTTCAGCAGGCCTCCCCCACATGCAACACAGGCACCCACAAAGACACAGAGCAGCGCCACCAATACCCAAGCAGACCCACCATGTGGCGCATCGAGTGCGGTAGCAGCAGACGCGCTGCATGCTGTGACATCCACTGCTGGAAGGGGAGCTGCAGGCGTGCACTGCCAGCTCTGCTGGGCTGCAAATTCAGGTGGTTGCTGCTGGGCCCCCTGTGCCCTCCTTCTCTGCTGCCCTCCCTCTCACTGCTGCCTTCGCCTATCAGCCCCCCGCCCACAACACCAGCCAAACCAGCGAGCCCTGCCAACCCCGCACGCAGCCCCCCTAGGCTGCTCTCCAGCTGCTCTGCGTCAAACATCCCACCTGTTACAGCAGCAGCGGCGCTACCCAGACCAGCATCTGTGTACTGCTGCCCATTCCTCCTGGTTATGCTGTCACCAAATTCACGTCCAGCCCCCGTAGATGCTGCCCCCAGGAGCGCCTGGTAGCTGCTGCTGCCGCCGCCATCGCTGCTGCTGCTGCTGCTGCTGCTGCTCCCCCCCCCACACCCACCACTGCCACTGCTGCTGCTGCCTCCGCTACTGCTGCTGCGGATCAAGCTAGCCCGCCCACTCCCCTCCCCTTCCTCTCCCTCAGCATCCTCATCCTCTTCACCCGCTGCTTCTGTCGTCGAGGCCTCCCTGCACTCCTCCCAGCAGCAGCCGCCCAGCCCCCGTCTAAAGGCCTCTGCACTTCCGCCGCTGCCTCTCCTGCTGCCGCTGATGCTGTGTTCGCTGCTGTCCATGGCGCTAGAGCCTGCGTACTCAGACCTTTCTTCCTCCTCCTCCTCCTCCTCCTCCTCCCAATTCTCCTCATTATACCTGCCTCCTCCCCATCCTACCACACCTGGAGCACCGTTGACGCCGGTTCCTGCTGCACGCACATGCACATGCACATCCCACCCCTCTTGCGCACTGCCGTGTTGTGGCTGTTGGTTGCGTCGCTGCAGCAGGTGGCTGAGCTGAGGGGGGCAGTGGCTGCTGGTCTGCAAGGACAGTGCGGCCAGCGAGGTATGATAGGTGTGGTTGAGGACACCGTATCCCACACGCCCATCGTCATCCAAGGCCGTGCTCAGCAAGGGGGCCAGAGGGGGGGGCATCGTGCTGTTGCCTGCGTGCTCTCTGTTACGGTGCAGCTGCGGTGGCTGTGGTGCCAACAGCCGCAGCCGGTGCAGCCGATCTGCATCCCCCAGCTGCATGAGAGGGCTGCGCTGGCGGGCGCTACTGTGGTTACCATCACTGCCAAAGGGAGAACTGTTGGGCATGCCGGGGGACGCAAGGTGCGCAAGGCTGGGGCTATCAGGGAGCAGCCAGGGACCCCGGCCACCTTGCTGCAGAACATGCTGGTGGTTGCACTGCTGGTGCAGGTGCTGTTGGTGGTGGGGATGTTGGTGAGGCTGCTGGTGGGGCTCCTCATCTGCATTCGGCTGCCAGTCCCCTTGCCAAAAAGGGGGTGGGGGCCCCAGGGGTAGTACGTATGGCTCTCCATAGTCTAGGCCCAGGCATGCTCCACTGCCCCTGCTGCTGCTGCTGCTGCTGCTGTTGCTGCGCAAGTTGCTGCTTCTGCCGCTGCTGCACCTTCCTGCTCTACCCACGCTTCCCCGGCTGCTGCAGGCATCCATGCAGTCTGCCTCCGAGTCTGTGCCCATGAGCATGGCCTGTGCTCCTGCCTGCTGGCTGCCACCTCCTGCTTCCTCCGTAAAGGGAGTCTGTGGCCCGGGTAGGACGCTGGTGCCCTCACCTGTGGCCAAGAGAGGAGAGTGTGCAAGGGGAGCCTCGCCTGTGCCTGTGTGTGTGTGTGTGTGTGTGTGTGTGTGTGTGTGTGTGTGTGTTTGTGTGTGTGTGAGTCCTCGCCTGAGGGCAAGAGAACAGTGTGTGAAAGAGAGCAGGAGGGCATGTGTGCAGCATGCTCCCGTGTAGTGGCATGCGCATTCATAAGCCTCTGTGCATATTGTGGGCAGCAGACTTTCTGATGCATGCTTGGAGCAGCGAGAAACTGGAATGTTTGTCTGAGATGGCAACTGTGCAGGAAATAGAATTCGATGTGCGAGGGAAAGACATGTGTGCAATGGCCCCTAGAAAGGGAGGGGTTGGAAGGCCCGCATCAAGACCTAAATGAATGAAATCCAGGTCGTAGAGCCAGCAAGATTTTAAATTTCAATCATTTGTGAGAAATGCAAGGCTTCATTTTGCAATCTTCCGCCCCATCTCTTAATCACACACACACACACACACACACACGCACGCACGCACGCACGCACGCACGTGCGCACACACACACACATACACACACACTCACACACACACACATCCGCACACACACACACGCACACACACATACGCGCGCACACACACACGCACACACACACACGCACACACACATATACACACAGCAATCTTTCTATATCAACCTACCAGCAAAGATGTCCAGCAGGCTCAGCCCAGGTGGCACTCGATGGCTCGCAGAGGTTGTGCCTGCATGACCATCTCCCTGCTTGCATGCAGCTGATGCGCGCGAGTCTGCCTCCATTTGTGCACGCAGCTCCTGTATGCGTGCCCTGTTTTGCTGCTGCTGTTGCTCTTGCTGCTGCGTCAGTGACGGCAGAGGCGGCTGGTCACGTGCGCTGTTGGTATGGCCACTGCCACCTCTTCTATTGCCTACGCCGCTGCTGCTGCCCCTGCTGCTTATGCTTTGCATGTTGGAGGGGAGTGGGGTTGGCTCAGGTACCCAGGGGAGCGAAGTTCCAATTTCATGTTGGGTGCTGGTGGTGTCATTGGCGTAGGCAGCCCTCCTGGCCAAAGCCCTCTGCAGTACCTCTTCCACATCCGGGAATGGGAGGGATGGGTGGTTGAGGGGATGGTGGTGGTGATCTGCCCGAGGGCTAGCAGGATGTGAAGGCAGGTTGGAGGTAGGTGGGCCAAAGGGTCCCGATTCAAAACAGCTTCCCCGCTCATCCTCATCATTCTCTGACCCCCCCTCATCCACGAGCATGGACCCCTGCACCCCATTCCCATTCTGGCTGTGCTGCTGCTGCTGCTGCTGCTGCTGGTCATGATAGTGGTGATGAGGAGGTTGGGGCAGGGGTGTGCGGCTGTCGCTGGAATGCAAGAGAGGGTGCTGAAGGGGATGCCAAGGGTGGGGCTGGAGCTGCCTATCCCCTGCACCACTGCTGCTGCCGCTGCTGCCACTAGCTCTCCTGCTGCTGCCCGAGCTCCTCCGCCTGCTGCTGCATCGGCTTCTACTAAAAGTCCTGCCATGCTGCTCTTCTTGCAGCAGCATGGGAGAGGGGGCAGCGGCAGCGGGAGGGCGCAGAAAGGGGGGAGTTGGAACCTGCGTGCCCGCGCTAGCCTCTGCACTCCTACTGCAGCAATTGTGCATTGCAGTTTGCTGGCCAGCTGCCACCCCGTCATCATCATCACGAGCAGCAGCAGCAGCAGCAGCAGCAGCAGAAGTGCCTGTGGGAGGGAAGGCGGGGGATGAGGCAGACGGAGGGTGCAGCACTATATGGGAGCGGATAGGGGGCAAGACGCTGTTGCTGCTGCTGCTGCTGCTGCTGCTGTTGAGCAGATGCCCGTTGGTGCTGCACAGCTGCTGCTGCTGCTGCTGCTGCTGCTGCTGTGCAGGTTCACCCATCGGCTCTTGCGGTTGTACGGCACTCCAGCCCATGGCAGGAATTGCATCACCCAAAATGCCCTCCAAGCCCACTGCAAAGCGGGGCACCCCACTGCTCCTGCTCCTCCCCACTTCTTGCTGCCGCTGCTGCAGAGGCTGTGGCTGCTGCTGGCCCCTTGCAGCTGTGCTGTTTGTAGGAGGGGAGGACAATGCCCGCGAGGGGGACGCTGCTGGAAGGCCCACAGAGCCTGCCTCTTCCATGCACACATCCCCAACGTCATCCACAGTGCTGCTATGGCTTGGAGGATGTGGAGGTGCTGAAGCATATGGCTCAGTGCTTATGTCCATCGGCTCCTGGAAAGAGGCAGCAGGCTTACAGGGCTGAGGCTGAAGGTAGTGGGCGTGTTGATTGAGGTCTTGGAGATCGTGCTGCCTCTGCCCATCGCATGTGGCTTGTGCTGAGGGCAGGCTGCTCAGTACCTGCTCCCGAATGTCCTCATCATCGCTGCTCTGCAGCTCTTCGTCCACCTGCAGCAGCCGGCTACACGGAGCAGGGGTCGCAGGCTGCTGCTGCTGCTGCTGCTGCTGCTGCTGCCAGCGGTTTTGATGCTGCTGCAAGAGCTGCGTGCTGCTGCTGGCGTGCACGCTGTCAGTGTAACGGTGCTGCAGGAGCTGGAAGTAGGGGTGGCGGATGGGTGGGTGTTGCTGCAGTCTAGGAGGGGCAGGCCCAGGGGGTGGCGATGGAAAGGACCCCATATAGTGATCAGAGACAGGGGGAGCGGGACCTGCTTGCTGAAGCAATGCTGGAGGGGCCGGCATGCGGGCTGCTGCTGCTGCCGCTGCTGCTGCTGCTGCCGCACGTGGTTGGGGTGGTGCGTGCCTGGAGGTAGCGGGTGAACTGAAAGTGGAGGTGGAGGTAGAGGACGTATAAGGGCTTCCCAGGTCTTGTATTGGGTTTGTGGTTGGGTAAGCGGGACCATGGGTGCTATGGGAACCATGGGAACCGAGAGATGTGAGAGAGGAAGGCTGCTGCTGCTGCTGCTGCTGCTGTGCATGGTGGGGAAGTTGGTGGTGATGCGGGGACTGCTGCTGCAGCTGCAGCGTGGCAGCCTGCAAGTTGTAGGGAGAGAAAGCAAGCCGTTGCTCCTGCTGCTGTCGCTGCTGTTGCTGCTGCCGTTGTTGCTGTTGTTGCTGTTGCTGCTGCTGCTGGGTAAGGGATGCTCGCAGCTGGGGTGAGGCAGGCAGCTGTACTGCTGCATGGGAGGAGGGCGTGCCAGGCCGGATGTGTTTGGCAGCAGACGCGGGCCGCGGGCTGGGGGGAACAGATGGGCGCAGACCTCTAGAGCTCATGGGTCGAAGGAGAGGGGGTGAGTTGGGGGGCTGCTGCTGGTGGGGGGTTCGCGCATTGGGAGGAAGGTCCAAGAGAGGGGGCGGTGAAGGAAGGGTGGGTGAGGAGGAGGAAGACTGTTGTTGCTGCTGCCTCTGGTGTGCACCCTGAGGGCTGTAGCCTGGAGAGGGCAGGGGTGGCAACAGCACAGGCAGGCCATGGGGGGGTGCAGTTTCGGCGTGCCTGCGGATGCCCCCTAGTAAGGGTGCAGGGGCAGCAGCCTGGGGAGTGTTACCGCTGCTTTGAGACATGCTGACGCTGCTTGCTGGCCCATTGCTTCGTCCAGTACAGTTGCCAGGCTGTGCCAGCTGCCTGCGCGCAGCGCTGTGCAGCTCGAGGGGGGGGCCTGTGCTGTGCTGCTGCTGCTGTTGCTGCTGCTGCTGCTGCAGCGGGTGCAGCCTTGCACTTGCAGGCCTTAGAGCACCTGGGAGCGACATCCGCTGTGGCCGCTGTTGCTGTTGCAGAGGGTGAGAGGCCCTCGAAGCCTGGCTGTTGATGCCCCTCACAGGTCTAGGGTCAAGTGTGTTGCTGCGCGGCCACACGTTCCTGCCTGCATGCGCCTGTGAAGAGGGCCCTGTGCTGTAGAGCAGCCTTGCTGGGTTGGCATCAGAATTGTTGCTGTGCAGCGGGCTGCGCGCCTCAGCCATGCGGAGAGGTGAGTGCCAGTGATCACAGAGAACGAGCGCCTACAAGATGAATCGGTGAGCACTGCGTGGGCCATGGCCCAAGGCCACACACGAGATTTCGTGACAGTTGCATCATGACAGTGGCTGCCCCCTTCTTGTTGCCTGCATAACACATGTAAATCAGAGGACATGTAAGCAGGCATTGGTAGAGCCCATGCTCAGGGCTTCTGCCTTGGCACCCAAGACGTTTCACTGCTCAAACACACCAACAAAAGCAAATGTGCATGTCATGCACACATCATCATCACCTGGAGATGTGGTGCCCCTCTTTTCTTCGAGCTCCATCAAACTTGCATTTCAAGCTATAATTTAAGAAATATATGTATCAATTCAAAACACACTTACGCTTGTGGCAGCATTCTTCACTTGCATCATGCCATATATTTTTGTGGAGTGCATGAGAAAACGCAGCTGAACCACCATCTATTTAATTTACAGAGTAAAAGTAAAGTTACCAAAAAAATTTCAAAGTGTCGCTCCTCCGATACACGCATTGCATTCTCAACAACCTCCAATTCATGCATAGCTTGGGAGCAGGTCTGGGGCAGAGCATCAAGCTCCTGCCCCAGGGACAGAGGAAGGCAGCCATGTCCAGTGGGGTGCGCACTCATGCTGTGGGATTCGGGCAAAAAACTGCAAAGGACGTGAAGGGGAAGGATGCACCTGTAGGTGGGTGGGCGCATGGCAACCAGTAGTATGGCACAGAAGTTGTCCAGCGGTGCCATAAATTTGGAGGCATACTCTCTCTGTTGGTTGACTTCATACTGAGCAGAAACAAGCATGCAGCAACTACAATAGGGGGGCATGCCACCCCCCTCCAGTGCTTCAAAAGACCGCTCTTGTTTTTTTGCCCACATGCCAACAGTGGATAAGCTAGAATGGGAGCGGCCGCTGCAGATAGTCAAGTACCCTGATCCTCGGCTGCGAGCCGTGAATGCACGCATCAACTGCTTTGATGACTCCCTGGTACAGCTAGCCAAGGAAATGATAGAGATCATGTACCAGTGAGTGCGGCACCAGCGAATAAGTGAATGAAGACTTGACTTGACACACAGTTTTGTTCACACTTTGCACAGCACATGCACTCATCTTGCAAGCAACCTGCACTCCATACGGTTCCAGGTTATCAGCCAGGTTATATGCTGCTCCAGATGGTTGGACCTGCTTTTTGTATGTAGCTTGCCTGTTCCATTATCAATGAATTTCTCTCTTATCCTGGAGGCTTGCACAGAAAGTTGATGAAATTATCATCACTGACATCGCACCTGTTGTACAGGGATGATGGGGTGGGCCTTGCAGCACCGCAGGTGGGCGTGAACGTGCGGCTCATGGTCTTCAACCCCTATGGCAGTGAGAAGCCAGGCAATGAAAGCATCCTTGTGAACCCGGAGGTGGTGGAGAGCAGCAGGATTAAGGGCACGGGGGAGGAGGGCTGCCTGTCCTTTCCCAAGATTTATGGGGAAGTGGAGGTGAGTATGCTGGCTAGTCTGTTGGTGAATGGGTTTCTGAAAGAAGGCAGTGATCTCATGCTAGTCATGCACACAGTGCAAAAGTTTTGGCGGATGGGCATTTGAGGAGGGGGGGAGAGTGCTCCTGAAGTATGGTGGAAGAACAAAATAAAATTGGCACATAAGATGCACAACATTGGGCACCTATTAATTATTAGTCAAGCAAAGCAGCCTTCCTGAGCACGGCATTGTGAGAGAAAATAAATTTTCCAGAATGCTGACAAGTACCATGAGAGTGGCAAAGAGTATGAAGCGAGTAATCCTGCCGCTAGTGTTTTTCCACAAAGCTCTCAGTTTGCCACTGCTCTGTATTAACAACCCTCCCTGGCAGAGGAGGTATCTGTAAGAATTGCTGGATGGAATGTTGCTCTATCAAATCCATTGAAGCTAAAGCTGCCCATTGGCATCAGCACCTCGATGCTTGTCCTGTTATCTTTTTTGCAGTGTGCCATTTGGTTTGGCAGTGTATGCTCCATTTTGCGGTGTGTACTGTTGAAATGAAATTGTGTAGAAGCTGTATCACTGCGCATAGATCGTCTTTTTTTGCCCTGTGCATTGATTATGCGCATGTAACGGACAGCAAGAGGTACGTGTGGTTGCAAAATTAATTTTTGGGGGGGGGTGCAGGATGGGTCTATCTCTGTACAGTAATCCTTTAAATTAAAGCAGCCTTTTTTTACACTCTCTGCAGAGGCCTCGAGACGTGGTTGTTCATGCTCAAAACGAGAAGGGCGAGCCAATCAGCTTGAACCTTGGAGGCAGTGACATAGATCAGGCTTGGATATCGCGCATCTTCCAGCATGAATATGACCACTTACAAGTAAGTGTGTTGCCTGTGTTGCCTGCAGCTACCCTTTGTCCCAAAACTTGCTTGAAGCTTATGGGCAAAGGCCAAGCTTGGGGCAGCCCAGCCTTCCTACTGGCTTGCCTGCTTTCTCATTTGCCCTCCAGGTTAAGTGATCACAGCCGAGCTCAACCACAGGCCTTATCTTGTTGTTTGCATGCGCTCTCATCTTCACCTGAAATGCCTGGGCCATTTCAGTCGGTCACAAGTACTGTTCTCTTCCCTTCTTGGCCAAAGGCATAGTGCCACTGGCATCAATGATTGCATGTTTTGCCATGAACTCTCACTCCCTCTTGTTCCTCCTGAATTGCAGGGTGTCCTCTTCCATGACCGCATGCGTCCCAATGTTATAGAGTCAAACAGGAAGCAGCTCGTTGCCCTGGAGGAGGCTTTCATCTCAGCCAACCCTGGTGTGCCAGTAAAGCGCATCCCTCCCCCTAAAGCAGCCAAGGGCTTTGGTGCGATGGCCAAGAGATGAGGTCCTCCTTGCCAGGTCCTCGTTCTGCGCTTCCTTGTACAATATGAATTTTAAGATCAGGCTGGCTTGTCGTGGGCTGAAATGCCCATCTATCCAGGAAAGCAAAACCTTGAGTTGACCTGGTTACAAGTGTTCTTCCTGCCATGCTTCCATAACCTGGTGATGTTCAGTACACACTTCTGATCATGCAGAGTATCCGCAGTTCAGGGTAAACCAAGACCAATAGTTGAAATGTGATATTGTGATTGGTCTCTGATGTATTTTCCAGAGGCCCTGTTGAGTTCTGCTCTTTTGTACCAGGTGCTCAGAAATGGTACTAAAATTTTGCAGCCATTACAGCGAAAATGTTGCGATACTGCCGTGGCATGTCCATGTTCTTACTGAGTTCACTCGCTGAATGGCAATGCCTGCAGCCAGGATTGTGTTTTTTATGACTTGTCATCGAAAGGAAAAAAGGGAAAACTATGAAGCCAGAGGAAAATCTCCCTGCATCAAGAAAGGGAACGGAGACGCATCAGCTCAAAAGAGCTGGGTATCCCCTCCACCACAAAGTTACTGAACAGACAAGGCTAGTGGGGACCTGAAGGGTTACTAGAAGCACCCGGTTCCAGAACCTGGCTGTGAGGTATATTTCTTTTTTTCGATGGGTTACAATGATCCGCTGCCGTGTTGCAGCAGTCCCCGGTCATCAGTGTATGGGGCGCCTTTGTCCCTTGTGACCCTTTGTCTGGGGTGCACCAACCTGGAGGTTCGAGGCTTGAATCCTAGGTCGGACTGCGGTTCACTTTGGACCCCTTCAATGGGAGTCTATGGGGGGCTCTTTCCTTCATGCACGCGGCCAAACGGCAAGCGTAAATCTTTCTTTCTTTTACAATGGGTTACAATGGGGGGGTGACCTTCAGCCAGGTCGTTTGGCTGAACGGCTTGTGGCTGGTTTGAGCCAGCCAGAAATAAATCCATAAGCTTCAAGTTGAAACACAAAAAAGAAATGGAAAGGAAAGGGTTACATAGCTGTACCTGCCTACGAGGATAGGATAAGGGTTACAAGGGGTTGGCCTACAGCCCGAAAACCTGGCTGATCGGCTGCTGGTGAAACATTCTCATCCAGCATCAAAAATTGAAACCAGTTCAGACAAAAATTTTGAAAATCTGTGCGAGTCTTGATTTAGAAAAGCATTGACCTCAAGATTAGTCACATCGTGAAAGCTCGCCAAGAAAGGAACAAAATCAGTGTTTGGAAGCTGGGCAAAAGTGTGTAACGGTTTAAAAAGATCAATGAACAGGTCCTTGTATTTTCTGCGCAGCTCACACAACTCACAGCAATTGCAGTAGAAAAGAACATGTTTCTCGTCCTGGACTTCAGCACATCCACACTTATCACAAATATTTGAACCACCCAACAATTTACAGGACTCGACCTTCAAGCAGTGGGCACAAAGCCTAAACCTACTCACATTCCTCATGACTCCTTTATCCAGATCCTTAAATAAATATGATGGGATACAGAAGGGGGTGCGTGGTGTTTGGTTCAAAGGTTTCCCACACCAATGATGGTAAGTCACTGCTTTTCTGTTCACCTCTCGGGGACTTAGGGCGTCTGCTTCCCTCCAAACCTTCTGCTGTCTGTACCTCAAATCCCCTAAAAAATCCTGCATGGGTATCTTGGAAGCACTCAGTAATTTCTGTTTAAACACCTCCTCATTGCGCATGCCATTAAATGACTTAGATACATGTGCAGACCAACAAGACTCATCCATATCAGCAAGGTGTAAATCTGCCTTCAGCACTTGGCATAATGTTTTACTGTTAGAATTGAGCATATCGTTGAAAAATTTAACAGTAGCCCTAAACCAATAAAACTGTAAGGGCTCTTGACCACACTCTCTCAATACTGGCCAGTTCGTGGCAGTACTTTTCACACCTAGAAAACGCCTTAGAGAGCATAATTGCCTTATTTGCAAATGGCTTTTGAATTCACTGCCTTCTCGTAAGTACTCTGTACCCCACATTTGGCACGCGTACATCCCAGCCGGAATGCCATACACCTTAGAGAGCCAAATCAGAGCATGCGGCCTATTCTTTAGATCATGTTCATGCACAAATTCCTCGATCCTTTGCTGGGCAGCCATGTAAGGCCGCACTGCATGCTCCTCAGACACCTTCAGATTGATGTGCTTGTCCACAAGCATACCGAGGCATCTAAACTGCTCTTTCTCTGGAAGAGCCACGTCTCCATACACGAAAGTAGGCAGAGAAGAACACGACCTACTATTAAAATGCATGACCTCTGACTTTGATGTATTGACAGCCAGCCCCTTTCTCATTGCATAAGCTCGTAATCTATTCAGCATAACTTGCATTTCACCTGGGTCATTGGTAGTTAAACTCAAGTCGTCTGCATATAGCATGTATGAAACGCCATTCAATCCATCCCCTGTCACAGCACCTCTGATACCTTCACTAATATCTCTGCCCATATCATTGCTGTATAGAGAAAACAGGAGAGGGGACAGGGGACAACCTTGCTTGACTCCATTTGTTGGACGCACACTTGCCCTTTTATCCCCATCCATCAAAATATTGATCATCCTGGTACATTTCCTTAATTGCCCGGAGAAGTAATGCAGGCATGGCAATGCGTTGTAGATGTAGAGGATAGGATAGGATAGGATGCCTACGAGGGCAGCTTAGCTGAAACATAAAGAGATGCCTGCAACCAAACCAGACCTAAGCCTTAGCTGAGCTTGAAACTAGAAGAAAAGCTTGATTTAGATTTAGATTTACACGGGGGGACCTTCAGCCAGACTGTTCGGCTGATCGGCCTGAAAGAAAAACTTGAAGTCTACAACTGTTTTTGCGTTGCTAAAAGAACAGAGATATATGGGAAGCGTAGAAGTTGCTCAAACTGTTTCTCAAAAAACCGTGCCACATTCATGTACAGCCCCATGCTTGCCAGGATAGCAATGAGGTATGTGTTCAGCAACCAGAGGATTGACAGACATAAGTGTAGCTTAAACAAAGCTTACTAAAAAGAAAAGCTTTATGTTTCTCTGATGAAGGAGTTGAGAAACAAATTGAGAACTTGATGCAACAAAAAAGATTGCGTCTCAGAGAAATCCTGGAAGTAAGGTCCAAAAATCACGTGAGATTCGCAGTGCAAAGAATAAACTTGCTCATCAGTGCAGTTAGAAAGAACATGTGCTTCATCTTGAGTTTCATTGCAAGAACATCTGCCACACACACAGAGGCTCCATCCTGCCAAACAGCCGCTTCAACTTTCAGAGTATGAGCACGAAGTCGGAATCTGCTCACTCACGCATAACTTGCTGAGGCAAATCCAGAAAAGGATGCCAAGGCAGAGACACGTAGGTTTGGCGAGCGTTGCATGCAAAAGGAGTGACAAACCAAGCTTGGTAGGTAGCACGCTTATTATTGTTTCCTCTGGGATCCACTGACTCACCTTCCCTCCAAACTCCTTGTAGTCTGTTCCTCAAGTCTGCACTTCATTTTTTTTAGGGTTAGAAAGAAAAAATTTCCATGTAGGCAGAGAACACTCTCCCTAAATCAATCAAGGAAAAGGAGACACATTGGCTCCGAAGAGCCGTGAGTCCCCTCCACCACAAAATTTAAGAACAAGAAGTGTTAATGGAGGTCTGGAGGGTTACTGGAAGCACCCGGCTCCAGAACCTGGCTGTGAGAAGTTTTGTTCTCAATAGCACGCCTAGTGGTAACAAGTTCATGAGCATACTCAACAGAATGGGCATGCATATTGCAAGCAAGTTTCAAGGCACGCTGCTGGTCGGGTCCCATTTGTTTCGACTAGTTTAGGGTATGTTCTCTAAAGCAGGTCCCACCATCACCCAGAAGGATGGTGTGAAGAGTCACTACTTTAGCTTTAATAAGTTTACAGATGTCTGCGTGTTGCCGCTGTGCCGCCTCCAACTACTGCCCAGGCCTCATGTCTTCACGATACTTTATCTCAATCGAGTGCAAGTGCCGCTGGTTTGCATCTAGTTGGTGAGGCTGTCTCACACGGTTGGTAATGCTGGTTTTCTGTGTGGGGCTGTTTCTGCTGCGTAACGCATTGTGTGAAGAGGAGGAAGAAGGAGAGGAAGAAGTGGGTTTGGCTTGATAAGGAGTAATCAGCATAGCATCTGGACGACTAGATTTGGGTCTAGATCTCTTAGGAAAGTTACGTGGGAAGAGGTACGGGGGATAATTCTGTTAGATGCATGTGCAGGGATTTGGAGGTGTGAGCTGCTTGCGTAGCTTTTCCTTTTTTCCTATGACATGAATTAAAATAAATATATTAATGCTAAATATATAGGATGCTATATATATAGGAACAGTGAACCGTTCTATCGTGACAATAACATAACCTGCATTAGATGACCACATCAACTGGGTGCTAAAGATCGGCATGTGCAGGTGATAGATCAATTCAGAATCCAACACTGCGAATGTATCAGGCCTGAAAGGTAGTAGGAGGCGTCAAAGCAACAGCGTAAAGACCATTGCAAACATATAAAAAGGAAAAGCATCACTTTTCTCACCAACCCCCTGAATGTTGGCGGGACTTACTGCGCTCAACACACTTTAGATTTTATTAATCAGACAAATAGTTCTCCAGGGACTAACCACAATTGCGTCAAGACGTCTGGGAAGTAAGTCTAGCCCTAGTAGAGAATCCCGGAACAAATTTGTTTTAAAGAGCCAAGGGGTATAAAACTGTTTGAGGCGTGCTCGGGATTTCAAGGCTCTTACTGGGCCAGAAGGAAAAAAAAGGTAAGGGTCACAAGGGAAAAAGGCCTCAGTCGAGACGTTTGACTGCTAGCCAAACGGAAAAAAAGATAGAAGTCTATGTTGGGCAGCACATGTGCATGGCCAGAAGCTCTATCGGAAACATCCTGTTGATAGTTTTTCTTAAAGGTGCTCTTGAGTGCTTTCTGGACCTGGAGCCAGGTGCTGCTGGAAACCCTCCAAATTTCCCAAAAAATCTCCCATCTACCTCTCAAGTACCATGACAGTCCTTCAAGCCAACGTGTCTCCCTTTCCTTCTTTTATGTACAGAGTATTTTCACTCGTGGATTCAATGTCTGCGTCGTTTTTCCCTTCCCTTGCCTGCTTTCCAGGTTCTCCAATGAAAACGCATCTAGCTTAAACGTATATAGCTAAAACCCTAGCAATTTGCAGAGGCGCTTGTGTTACAAAGAACGCCAGCCTTCAGAGAATTGCAAGTTGAAGATTTTCTCAAAAGCTGGGCTCACTGTGGGCAAAGATCTAGAGACCACCAGGAGGTCAGGCTCGTATCATCATGATCAAGGTGCGGGTCTCATATCCTGAAGCGGGTCTCATATCCTTCCTGAATGTCTACCCAAGCCTTAATGCAGTATGGATGCAGTAACCTTGAGGGTAAGCTGCACACCTGGATGCAGTATGGATGCAGTAATTACTGTTATAACCTTGAGGGTAAGCTGTACTGCAATTCTGCAGGCCTCCGCAATTCTGCAGCCCTTCCTCTGTCTTTCAAGTGGCTTCCACGTGGGGGTATGGTAGCATTACCTGGCCCAATACCTCTCGTTAGAACGAGAAACACACAACAGATGTCGACAGCTGGGCCATCCCAATGACGGAATCCCGAACAAGTTTCAAAGTTGAAGATTCTTTGACACGAACACTGCTTCGATAAATTTCTCGGTATATGCAAGTTCACTGACTTAAGCCAGGACTTAAGCACTGCTTTGGCGCGCAACTTTCCATTTTAAAAGCGGTCTTGTCGATAGCCAAATGTCTGCGCCGTACGATGTCAACCAGGATATTGGGGTGAGTGTAGCGCGAGCACACATACACACGAACGCGCACACACACACACACACACACACACACACACACGCACACGCACACGCACACGCACACGCACACGCACACGCACGCGCACGCGCACGCGCACGCACACGCACACGCACACGCACACGCACACGCACACGCACACGCACACGCGCACGCGCACGCGCACGCACACGCACACGCACACGCACACGCACACGCACACGCGCACACACACACACACACACACACACACACACACACACACACACACACATTTTCCCCACAAGCTCGCGCCTGTATGTTTTGTAGGATCTTAAACTGGGTCTGTTGCAATGCCTGAGCACTGAGGCAAATTGCCAATCTAACATGCAATGCATGCATGCAGGAAGTTCTGTTCACTGAGGACCAAATCAGGAACAAAATCAAAGAGATGGGCAGGTGTGTTAAAATGTTTCACTTGATATTGGGTAAGCTTCTCCGTTTGTGCTGCTCTGAAAAACTTGCTCGAAAACTTAAAAGTTTTTCTTTGTTACTTCATTTTTGCACGTCAGCATGTCCTTTGTGGACCCTGCCTGACAAGCAGGATGTACGCCCTTGTTGACAAATGTGCTTGCTGGAACCGTGTCCACATGCAAGCACAGAAGCGTAGCCATCAAGCTCAACTTTCATGTTGCAACTCCTTGAACTTATCCGCAGGGCTGTTGCCAAGGATTTTGCGGACAAGGCGCCAGTGGTGATGCCAGTGAGTGTGAGGAAGCCCGTTTGTGTGTGCGTGTGTGTGTGTGTGTGTCTGACCTTGTATCTCGTGCCCTTTTCATGGTGTGCTGCCAAGGCGCCAAGGGTGCACAATGGTGTCCAAATGTGGGCCGGCATCCATTAGTATGCCCATTACTGGTGCATAACTTGCTATTTCTGGACAGCAGAGGTCAGAAATAGGATGGTCCTTCTTTCCAGGTATACTGAAGCTATCCAAGCTAATACTACTGGGGCAAGCTAACCCCATATTTGGGCCTGCACACAGGGAACAAGTGCAAGTTTGCTTTGCCCACTGGCAGCGCTAGAATGTAGGGAAGGCTGAAAGCTCCTCTATGCTGGACGCCTCTAACCGCGTGTTTTGAAGTAATAGGGATGTTTAAGGAAACCACATGAAGTTCAAACTCAAGAGTTTACTTGTCCTTTCATTAAATCCCACAGAATTGAAGGAAACACAGCAAATGTGGCGTGATATACTTGTGGTCGTTGTTTTTAGCACCTCCTTGTTTTTGTGGGCAGAGAAGTGTGCAGCAAGTATTTATATCCTTAAACTGGTGTAACCAGGTTAATCAGGTAGTACCCAACCTAAATTTATAGTTGCAGCATTTTACAACAGCTGTCCAATCTTGTATTTGAGACGTCTGCAGAGCCACTGATGCAACCCCCTGCTATCATGCCGGCCTGCTCAGGCTTGTTCTGGGGAGGCATTGTCCCTTGAATAGAAAGCTGTTTTTTGAATTAAGACGAGCACAAACACGCGTGCCCGTGCGAGCATCCAGCTGCACAGGAGAGGACTAGACACACTGATGTTAAGCATTTGCCACCTTCAATGTTAACACTGGGTAAAATAATGTAATTGTTGTGCCGGAGGCTGCATGCTTGAGGTGCAACAGGTTTTTATGTCAACAGAAAGAAGCATTTTCTAGATTGCATGACTACAAGGCAGTGACAAAGAAAAGTTGTGAAAGAGGCATTTGTAAGTAATCATTAAGAGGCATGGGGTTTAACAGTTCAATCCGGTTCGCTCCACAGATCTTGTCGCCCGGTTTTGCGAGCAGTTTGGTGTAGCTTTGGCCCTCACAGGTTTTGACCTGTTTGCACCAAGTTTGTAACATTTGGAATTCAAACGGCTCGCGTTAGACGCAGTGCTCAAGCGACTTCAGAAACGTGTCTGTGCTGTATGCAGTTCTGGAGCAAGCGCTAGGCCTCACCACGTTTTAGCCCCACCCATTACTGAACACATATGTGTTGTGTTCAAGAACACACACATACATCCATTGTCTTGCCTCACTGTCTGCAGATCTTGAAGGGCGGTTTCACTGTGGCTGCGGATCTGGTGAGATCCTTGGACCCTGTGCCCAAGGGCGTGATTGTGGAGTTTGTGGCGGCAAGCTCCTACGGTGCTGGCACTGAGACGTCAGGGACTGTGAAGGTGAGCCTCCCTGTAGGGGGGCCAGGGTGCGTGAATTGCGCAAGACACGTGTGACTTGTAGGATACAGGACACGTAGGATGCACGGGGACTGTAGAGGTGTTATTAAAGGAGGGCTGTCTGCCTTGCCTGCCATGCTTGAGGACTTGGGGGATGTATGAGTGTATCATTACAGGAGGGATCTGGAGAGGCGGCACAGAGGCGTCAAGGATTGTGAAGGCGAGCTGCCAGGTACAGCAGCTCACTGTACACGACATTTGGAACGCTTCAGATGTACATGAACCTTGGGGCACGTGGGATTGCGGGGAGACTGGAGGAATGCACAGCGACATCAGCGGTCGCTGGGAGGGTGAGATGCCCTGCACCACATGTGGTGCATGGGTTCATGGGTTGTCGTGATGATTGTGGGAGTGCCCACAATCATGGTGGTGCATGGGTTGGTGCCATGGGTCGTCATGATGACTGTGGGAGTGCCCACAATCATGGTGGTGCATGGGTTCATGGGTTGTCATGATGATTGTGGGAGTGCCCACAATCATGGTGGTGCATGGGTTGGTGCCATGGGTCGTCATGATGATTGTGGGAGTCCTTGTGGTCTTTGCTTGGCTTTTGCCATTTCAATGCTTGTGGTGCGGTGCTTGCCTGCTCCCTTCACACCTCTGTCTTGTTCTCCCGATGATAGCTGTTGTGGTCTGGGCAGGCATGGGACACTGCTTCCCAACATGTGGGTTGCTGGCTCTTGATGCCCTTTTGGTGGGTAGAAAGCCACTACTCTTGCTCTTAGGGCTGCCTTTTTTTCAGGGCTGCTTGCTTCTCGGTGACACTCTCATGCCTCTGTATTGAAGCACACTTGTCACTCTTTTTGGGGGGGAGGGCGCAGATCAGCTTTGTCACGTCCGTGGTGAATGGCAGGCATGCACTCCTTGTGGGTGATGTCACGCTGCCACTACATGTTCCACTCTTTTTGGGGGGTGCAGGTTAGCTTTGACAAGCCTGTGGTGAAGGGCAGGCATGTGCTCCTTGTAGGCTACGTCCAAACTGCCATCACTCATTTCGCTCTTTTGTGGAGGGGCACAAATCAGCTTGGACAAGTCCATGGTAAAGGACAGGCATGTACTCCTTGTTGCTGATGTCCGTACTGCCATCACTTGGTTCACTCTTCTTTGGGGGGAGAGCGCAGGTCAGCTTTGACGAGTCCGTGGTCAAGGGCAGGCATGTGCTCCTCGTGGATGACCTGTGCGACTCAGGGCTGACGATGAGTGAGGTGCACAGGCTGGTGCAGGAAGCTGGCGCAGCTAGTGTAAAGTGAGTGTTGCAAGAGAGGCTGTGCTTGCTTGTGTGTGTGTGTATGTGTGTGTGTGTGTGTGATGGCAGGAGTGCCAGCATATGCGGGTGCAGGAAGCTGGCACTGCCAGAGTTAGGAGATAACATGCACACTTGCAAGCTGATGCCTCTCAGCACCTGGGCAGCCCATTCAAAAACAATTGTCCATGCATGAGTCCGAAAGGAGGCTGTTGAGGATGTCCTGTCCAGACTGAAGTGAGTACAATTTCTGTTGGCCGCCACGCGTGTCGAGCTCTGAAGTGAGCACATTCTCTGTTGGCCGACATGCACTTCAAACTGATCCTTCCGCTGGAGTCCTATTGTAGCTTGGCAAGGGCTGTCAACAAGCTTGCAAGCTCTTGACCTGCAGTTTTGATTGTTGCCATCAAAGAATGTACAGCCTCGAGCTGTATGGGCAGCGCTCCCCTTGCGCATCCAAAGGAAGCTGTAGAAACCTTGCAGCAAGCAAATCATGTGCATGGCAGCTCTTATGCCGGGCATTTGCAGCAGGTGGGCAAGTGGTCCAGGTGCACAGCAAGGGCTTCGTTTCGGGTGCCAACTTAGAAAGCCCAGAAATTCTCAGATCATGTGATTGTTATGGAAAGGAGGGCACGACCACCAAGAAGGTGGACATAGGAACATAGGAAATGGGGGCTTGAGACTGAAAGCCCAACTCAACCTCACAGTTAGGGCATGAACCAAAGGCTTTGCTTCAGTGCTGGAGGCCTGACTGATTTGTGACGCTCTTGTCCTTCAAGTGCTTCTCCATATTTGTCCATAGGTGTGATTTTAGGCTTTGGTAGGGAAAATTCAGTTTTGTCCTGAACAGGAAAGGGAGGCAGGGATGTAGGCCCTGAGAGAACTCCTATGTCAATTAAATTAAAAAAAGGCATTAGCTTAAAAAGTTCAATGTCCCTTGACCAGAAGATCAGAAAAGAAGCTGATGTGGATCCGGAGGGTTTTTGACAGTACCTTGCTCCGTGCGTGGTTTTGGGGGTTGCTTTTCGCCAGCGCATCTGGAAATAGCGAGTGTGCATGGGCTTCTAGAATCATCTTGTGATTTCTGTGCCTGCTGTGAATTTTGATCTTTCTCACACACACACACACACACACACACACACACACACACACACACACACACACACACACACACACACACACACTTAGGTCCCTGGTGCTGCTGGACAAGAGGGAGAGGAGAAAGGTGAGCTTAAGTACAGCTGAGGTGTGCATATATAACAGACGTACAGAAAATAGAATGCGTGTGCATGCAAAAGGCTGTGTGTGAAGGCCTTTTAGGCATGAAGCCCAGGAAGCTATCTGCCTGTACCTTCGAGATCATAAGGCACCATGGAGCAAGCATAGCCTGCAGCCCAAGCAAGCATAGCCTGCAGCCCACTTCCTAAAAAGCACCTGATTCTAGGCAGTGTGAAGTCCTGTTTGCTACATTCCCCTGGCAGCGCATGTTGGGTCCCAAGACAGTGTGGGCATCATCAAATGAATGCTTCCTTTCCCCATAAATGTCCTCCCTAGAAAAAGAGGCCGGGACTTGCCGCATGTAACCCGCCTTGCCGGCAAGCAGGTCTCTCTTGCACTATGTATGCAACCATATGGTAGCCTGAGCTTGATGAGTGTGAGGTGCTTTTGTAAACTAAATGTCCTACACACAGGATACTCCAGATGTGTGCCTGGAGAAAATTGATATGGCCTGTGGGTTTTTTTGTCATTTATAGATGGGAGCAGGCTTCCTACAGCGTCCACAGCTTTATAAGTGAGCATGTACCCATTCGAACATGACCCTTTTCAACATGCCAGCCGTCTATGAGCGTGGCTATTCTGCTTCTGTGCAGCAAAAAAAGAAAGGAAGAAACAGCCCGCTACAGCACCCCAGTCTCCTGCCATGCCCTGCTTGAGTCTTGCTGCTTGCATGTCTTATTGTCTGCTCAGGTCCCTTACGAGGCTGACTACGTGGGATACCTCTGCCCCAACAAATGGGTAGTGGGCAATGGCATGGATACTGCACAGATCTATAGGTGCGCTGTGCTCTCCTTCAAAGAGGAGCAATGTTGTGTGTATGTATGTGTAAGGTGTTGAAGGAGCTGAGGTGGAGGTTAGAAGTAAGGGTTCGCATTAGCATGGGTATGCATGCAGGGAAAAGGTGCAACACAAATGCATTCATGGCATGCATTGGAGTTTGGCTAATGAGTCATTGCATTTAACTCATTGAGCCTGTCCACAAAAGGAAGGAAAAGGAAAGCACTGTGCTTGCCATGGTTGTCTTCACGCATTGGAAAGACAACAAGCAACCTCACTGAGTACCCATGCATCCTTGAAACATTCTATGCCTGATGCTGCTAGATTTTGTTTAAGGAGGCCTGCTACTTAAAAATGGCTCAAGCCCACTAACTCCTGTTTGACACTGTGCGCTTTCAAACGACCAGGGCCCTCCCTTACATTGGTGTGCTCAAGAAGGAAGTCCAAGACGCGTTCATTAATGGGACCAAGTGAAAGGTGCATTTTTAATGCATTCTTGCTGTCTTTAAAGGCACACACTTACCAGGTTCTTGTGATATTTGCTTGTGTATTGCGCTTTTTAATTAGGAACTTCTTACTCCTTATACCTTGAACAAGCAATCCCGCATTTCTTAAATTCCTGGCCAGCAATGCTATGCTTGAAAGTACCAGAGGGTGAAGCATGGCAACGCAAGTAAAAGATTGTGTACATGCGTGTGTCTTACTTCAGCTACAGTGTCCAACACTGGGGTCGAATTTTTTATTTTCTTAATATTTATGAGAGTGCGGTTGGATGGTGATGGAATCTTGTTTTTTACAGTTAAGCTATGAGTAGTATCTCAGTCAAAGGAATTTAATTGTTTCAAAGGTACCATCTGTAAGAAATTCTTGCTCTGGATTGGAAAATGTTTGTTTGAAGCCCCTTTTTTTAATTGAGGAATGAAACATGAGAAGGGACCGGCATATAGCGCTATACGCCACATTTTCCAGCGCTATATAGCATTATATAACATTATATAATAGCGCTATTTACCAATGCCGCTCCCCATAGATCGGCATATAGCATTACATGGGGGTCTTCTATAACGCTACATAGCGTTATAGGCCTACGCCGATCCCTAAACATGAGTATTGGTGACCAGAAGTAAAGGACACGATACAGAACACTCCATTCAGGCGGTTGGAATCCCAGGTGTTCGTCCAAATGTCTATCGACATTCAAAAGCACTGTTTTTTCAAGGAATGCCAGGCTTCTGTGTTCGGCTAGGCAGTGCTAGTAGTCTTAAATGTTATTAATCCTCAGTGTGCTTTCCAAAAGCAAAGGTTAGAGAGACGTTCCAGATTCTTACCATGGTTACGGTACTTCATATTATTTGGTGAAAAGGGAGTCACTACGCTTCGGGCCAATATTTCCTCTAACTTGATGTAAGGAGTTGTCCACAGCCAACATACTATTCACTTTTTTTTTTAGTTCTAGGTATTGTTAAGTCGCTGCATGGGACGTTGCGAAACTTACATTTAATATCAGGATGGTGAGTGAACTTCACTCTGTGTTGAACACAGAACATCAAATATATATGACAACAGAGCCTTCTGGAAATACAAAAGTTCTAGAACAAACGTTTGTGTCCACAAAGAACCTTCTAGAATCTTGGACTCAGAGGAACATTCTAGGTGATGATCATCCACAAAGGATCAAGACTGTTTTGGACGATACAGCAAAAGATTTCAACAGTACAAGGCCTTAGGTGCATGTCCAGGTGGAATGCTTCTGTGTTCATGACACCTTTGCTCTCAACACTAGGCACTCTTGGAGACACAACCTTAAATTTTCAATGTGTCAACTCTGAAAGTAATCCTCTCAGTGGAATATTGTGGCTTGCCTTCAAGGAAGCTGCCCGCACCCATGCATTTACATCAGAGCACACCGACTCAACAGCCTCAAAGTTAAATCATTTTCCAGCCTCCGTGATGATCTGAGGACGCACACACATGCAAAACACAGGCTTGGAAAGGCTAGCATCAAGACAGGATACTACTCTTACTGTCAAAATTTACTTAGAAAAGAAAGAAATGAAAAGTCTACGCAGGCCACAGGCCGCATGCATTAACGAAATGTCCCTTTACTTAGCATACAGTCCATAAAAGGTTAGCAAAACCTTCTGGATCATGCCAACACTTCCATTTAAAATGAAACGAAACAGTTTCAACTACCGCACGGGTACCCTCTTCAACCAAAAGCATGCAGTGCGCTTTAAAAAGTCCACCAGCCTAGAGTGTCCCCTCTGTGGGGAGCCAGACAGTGCCCTTCACCTTCTTTCAGGATGTGAAAAGAAAAGAAAAGATTACTCAAGCCAGGTCCAGCTGCGTGCATTAACGAAAGCAAGCTAGCTAGGGCCTCACTGAGGAGTTTCACAGGCCCAGCCTAAACTTTAGGCTGAACCAAGCTTTGGATCAATGGGGAACAACTAATGCGGGTTAGGCGGGTTGCTGTCAACCATGAGCCTGCAGGCGTAGACTCTCCTCCTCCTGCTCCTAACTGCCTCGCCCCCAGTGACGCCCCTGCCAGAAGAACCCTGCAAGTATAAAGTGTGCCTCTTAGTCTGTTAGCTCTGTTTCTGGCCTTTTCCTAGGCTAGCTGTGTCTAGTTTCGGTTTGAGGGCCCTCTAATGAGACCCTTGCTAGCTTGATAGTCAGGGAACCTTTCCTTAATGCACGCTGCCTTTTGGCTGGCGTAGACTTTTTTCTTCTTTCTTAATGTGTGCCTGGTGTTTTTAACTATTGTTGAGGATTGGAGTGCAATTCAGGATGTCAACGTTTTATTGTGTCAATATGGTAACTGAGCGCCACAATACTGCCAGAGGGGGGCGACGGAGGCCTGAGATGGGGGTATTTTTAAATGTTCCCAGCATACGTGCCCCACAACTGGCAAGTTAAATCTTTGCACCAAAACGTGGCCCATGCTCCCCATTCAACCCATTCAACGAACCTGAGCTTGAATCTTGCTAGTTGGGGGGCAACTAGCCTAGTGACTACCTAATGAGCTGCGGCGTGAACCTTACTTTTTGACACCTAGCTACACACATCTGACCAGCCAGACCACAAAATTGGGTGATTTATAGTGATTTGGTGTCCTTACACCAAAAGAATATCACATTGCAAAAACAGTGGAGTGAAAAGACACAGTGGTTGGTGAGATACATAATTTCAGCCATTTCCCTTCGAAAGATCCAGCACAAGGGGTGCCAAAAAGTTAATTGACTTCCTTCTTTCCTGTTTTTGAAAATGCAGGGTGTCAATAATGTATATGTTGGTAACAAAGACAAAAATGTGGGAGTGAAAGATGGTCCTGAGGTGGAGCTGTGGGCCATTCTTGAGTGATCTGAATCCAGGAGAGTGATCTGGGAACCTCTGATTTTCTTGAATTCCTGGTGAAAAGAAAAAAGAAAAAAGAAAGAAAAGAAAAAACTATGTAGGCAGAGAACTCTCCCTACATCAATTAAGGAAAAGGGGACACATTGGCTCAGAAGAGCCTTGAATAGGTGAACATGATATTTATGGATTAATAATGGATAAATGTGAGTAAGAAAGTCGGAAAAGAACATATGTAGTGGTATAGGCCAGCTGCCCCCTCTGCAATACTTCCAGCATAATCCTCCAAAAAGGTGTCAGCTAATGTTCTTACGAATTTCTGCATGCTCCCGCTGTGCTGCCTCCAACTGCTGTCCAGGCCTCGTGTACTCACAGCATTTTTTCCAATCAAGTGCACATGTCACTGTTTAGCATTCAGTTGGTGAGGCTGTCTCACGCGATTAGCTATGCTGGTACGCTGTGAGGTGCCATGCCTGCTGCGTAGCACATGGTATGAGGAGGGAGAAAAAGAAGAAGAAGAAGAAGAAGAAGAAGAAGAAGAAGAAGAAGAAGAAGAAAAAGAAGAAGAAGAAGAAGGAGTGAGTTTGGCACGACAAGGAGTAAGTACAGCCCTCTTAATGGAGTTTGTGTGTGAACACTTGCACGCTTGTTTCATGAAGAGTGACGTGAAGAAAAAGAAAAGTCTACCCAGGCCTGAGGCCGCGTGCATTAAGGGAAGGTTCCCTAACTAGCAGGCTAGCAGGGGCCTCACCAAAGAGCCCTCAAACCTGCACTAGACACAGCTAGCCTAGGTGAGAGCCAAAAACTGAGCTAATGGGGATCTGGAGGGTTGTCTGCCATGCTCCTGGACGTCCGGACTCTCCTCCCATTCTCCACCGCCGCGCACCCAGCAAACACCCCCCCAGAAGCCCCTTGAAAATGAAGAGCATGCCTGGTGTTACGATGGTTAGCATGGTAATTAAGCTTGAATTAGTTAGCTTTTTGTTTGGATAGGCCCAAATTGACAAGAGGTTTGATCGTGTACTCATTGTAAATAGTGCCAGCCACACCAATCAGTATGATGTGTGGAGTCACCTTGTTATTCCTGTTTGGATTTCTTGAGCTGCGGGATTTGAGTCTGGTTGTAGTATGAGCATGTTGAACTTTTGTAGTTTCTGAAGTGATGAAGGGGTCGGTATCTGGACAAATTTCCAGCTCAGCAAGGTGAATGCCCCTGTCTTGAGGAGGGATCTTGGAAGGAATAAAGTGAGCTTGTCTGCATGGGATAAAGCGCACAAAGATAGCATCAGGGCGGCTTTGGTGCCAGGCAGCCTGCCCCTGAGGGGAGCCAGTACCATTAGGGAAAATCCAGTCTGGAAGAGCTCTTGAGATGTTTTCAGGGACACAGAGGCTAAGGCCCACATGCCTATTGATGTGCATACCACTCATAGTTGCATTTGGACACCTGAGGACAACATGATTAATGCTGTCCATATCATCACACATCTGGCAACTTCCATTGGTGGAAGTCCTATCTGAAACTAATGGCATGCTTTTGTGTGTAGACTGTACCTGTGCGGTTTTTGATTACGTTTATCTGCTGTTTCTGGATATTCTTTGGATTATACCAGAAGGAGTTGCCGACCTCCTTGTTAGCAAGTTGACATTTTGGGTTGTGGGCTCCTATGTTGGCAGTGGTGACTGGGGAAGTGGGTTGTATGGCATAATTGAGCCTTTGCCAGCTATTGTAATGGTAGCCAGAGATATCGGCAGACCAAGCTTGTGCTTTTTGTGCATGTGTAATTTGAGTTTGTCATTCAGGTTGGTGAGGTAGTGGGTTGGGAAAGCGTGGGAGCGGTGTAGGCCATCAGTTTGTCCATGTGAGATCGTCAATGAGAGCCAGTAAAAAAATGTGCAAAGGATCCCTGGCACCTGGAAGTGCAATGTCTGTTGTGTTTGTGAGGGCTGCGGTGTGAGCATAGGCGTCAGCCCTCTCATTGCCTATTGTGCCAGAGTGGGCTTTGGCTTCGTAGAAATGGATGGGGTGTAGGAAAAGAAAGAACTTCTTTGAAAGCTTTACACTTGAAAGAAGGAGCTGAAATGGACTGTCCTTTGCAAACTGTACATCTGTGCTTATTGAAGCGTATCCTTGGGGTAAAGCGCACCACTCCTAATTGGTCTGTACTACGCGAGTGTGGGCATGAACCTTTACAGTTCTATTGGTTTCGTGCAGCAGTTAGGTTTTACAATGCTTTACTGCGCAGCAACAGCACTACACTCAGTAAGGTACTGCAAGCAGATGTTGAAATGAGCAGTCTTTCCCATAAATGCTGGACTTCATAATTTTTGGCTGCCTGCACAGGCTTGGACAGGTGCAACGTGTTTACTCATTGTGTTCGGTCAGGGCAGCCTATAGTCATGAGTGAGTTTGTTGTTGATCTGAGAAAAAGGCTGCGAGGTGTGTGGAATGCTGATGCCTTGGCAGAACATGGTGACCACACGAACAAATTAGCCAAATATCATCACTGGATGGCACTTCCTTTGAGACCCTTGTCTGCTCATGGTGCACCCTTTTCTGTCCCCAGGTATTTGCATCTTGATGTGGGCAAGCGCACGCTAAGAAACATAGCACGTTTTCGCTTACATGCTCATTCTTTAAGAGTTGAGACATCACTTTGGCAGGAGCATACATCAACTTGTGATAAATGTGAACAAGGACTCCAAGATGAAAAGCATGCCGTGTTCCTTTGTTCTTGCGCTTCTGTGTGTTCTCTTCGAAGGGCTTATGCACAGTTATTTTCTGACTTCCCCTCGTCTTATAGAATTTTTTTGGACGATTCAGGCACTTTCTACTATTCTCAAGCTAGCTCTGAGGATGCTATTCATTTCTTGCAGAAGCAAACTAATGACACTTATCGTTTTATTTCCGATCTCATGGATATTTTTTTGTGCAGTTGGAACAGTTGAGCAGACCGAGCAGCCAAACTACCTGGCTGAAGGTCAAACCCCATTGTAACTCATTACACTTGCCGTTCGGTCGCGTGCAAGGAAAGAGCCTCCCATTGAACCCCACCCAAGGGGTCCAAAGTGAGCCCCATTAGCTCTGTTTCTGGCTTTCTCCTAGACTAGCTGTGTCTGATTTAGGTTTGAGGGCCCACTGGTGAGACCCTTGCTAGCTTGCTAGTTAGGCCTTTTGGCTGGCATAGACTTTTCTTTTTATTTCCTTTTTCATGAGTGCATGCCAGATACTCCGGGAAAGGCCCAAACAAACATCAAGGTAGCAAGATGCGGAGCTCTCCTGTTCGGGGAAACTTAAAAGTACCACCGATACACATTTTGTTCCTGGTAAGTAACTCCACACTTCTTATGATGAACTCCATCTAGCACACATAGAAGCCAGATCTTCTCAATCAGGAGAAATTGGTATGACATTTATGAACAAGCCAGGAACATAAACGGCAAGAGGGCAATGGGGGCATTGCCTCCTGCAAGAGTCATGCAGCCCCACGCATTGTATAAATACCAAAGAGCACTCCAAAACAAAGCGACACCCCTCGTACTTTCCTACAACATTACAGCATTTCACAACCGTAAACCTGTCTTATAAAGACTCTCATCTAAGGTGCTGCTCCTGGTGGTTCCTTCTCCTCCACGTAGTATATAATTCATTTGCAGTTAGCTTAATGTTTTGCCTGTGCACCACCTGCTGGGGACTCAACTAGCAAAGATGTGATGACCCTCTGGTACGGCGTCCACGCAACATTAAGACACCAATTAAGATGTCCCTGATGCAAAGAAATGTGAATGACTTGCTGCCTTGAAGTTACCAGTGACACATGACGTTGCTGTGGAAATAGTTTGACCAGGTACAACTAGGGAATGAAACAATCCGCGGGAAAGGCTTGCAGATCTTGCAAACCAATGTTGATGACGCTCTGCAAACACCTTTCAAAGCGCAAGCACTAGGTAGGCACAGACCCAACAGCTGATCTTAAATGCCTGATTGCTATTCTCCAGACATGCTATTGCCTATCATTCAATGATTTCTATTTAAGAGGCCACCGTTTGTTTGAGGCTGTCAGCACCAGCCCATGGCCTGTACTATAGCAAAGCAGTGCTGCCCACCAAGTTCAAGCTTGCACATACTGCTTGCCAAGAATAAAAAACTATTGCCAGCAAGGGTGAGCAGCTGTGTGCAGCTGACACTTCTTTTTGAGGTGCATAAAAACACAAAGGACGAGCTTGGCAGGACACACACACACATGCACGAGCATGTGCGTGCGTGCGCCCTTTGTGTTAAAAATGCTCTGTTCCCTTTCCTTCAGCACGGCTGGAAAGTTCACATACAGCAGCACACAAGAGCACTTAGAACCATTTGCCCGCGTTCACAACCCATCCACACACCCCCTGTCTAGGAGCCAGAATGAAATTAATGGTGGCTTTGTGCATGCCCCAGGCAGGCTTGATGGTGCCCATAAATGATGATAACGACCCTGCTCCCGGCCATGGACGCTCTCAGGATCTGTGATCTCCCCAGAGTAATCACAGTGATTGCAGCCCACTGTGAAGGCATTATCTTGCACCAAAGTAATGGTGAGCAGCATGGCTTCAGCGGCACCTCACAGCAAAGGTGCGCCATGGATGGCGAATGGGTTAAAGGCTGGGCATGCCTGCCAGCTCACGCAACTTCTCGGAGACGATGAAGGTGATGAGCGTCTGCACACGGGCAGACAGATCAAGAGCAGTCATGGTATTTAAAGAAAATATGTCAGAGAGGAAGTGTTTCAGCAGCATAAAATGTAATGAGTACAGCTTAGCCATTGATAGAAATCGCGTCACAGGCAGGGAAGCAAAAGGATCAGCATGAGGTGGCATGTACCTGTGCCTTGTATACTAGCTGTAGGCACAACTTGACCCACAACACAGCTGACTTGCTGTGTCATGCAAGGGTGAGACTTCTTTCCTGCAACCCTTAGCATACAGGACAAAATTGATGTCCTCAAAAGGAGAATTAACAGCGCATCCACAAACAGGCGCTGGAAGCAGCACGCAATCAGACTCTGAATGGTACCCTTTTAATGAGTTGAGGTGGACTGGATGGCCTAATGTGGAGGTGCTGTAGTGATAACTGTATGAAGCAGAAGGGATCAATCCATGAAGCAGGAGGGATCAACCCATGGTGCATGAATCAGAAGGGATGAAACAGGAAACATGAAGCAGATGGGATCAACCCGTGAATCATGAAGTGGAAGGGATAAAGCATGAAGCAGAAGGGATAAACAACCTGGGGCACCGCGCCCAAAAGCACAGCATGGGTGACGCTCCAGGTGCAGCCCAGGCATACGCAGTGTGCACTTCATGCATCAACGATAAGCAGAGGCGTATGTACTCGCACTCCATGCAATAGTGCTGACCCACCTGCGGCCCCAGGCGTGCATAGTTTGCACTCCACCCCTTCAGAAAACCAGTTGGTCCCTCACGCTTCAGAAGGTCTGCAGCAACTCCCAAGGGACCTGTGGCCGCAGGCTTGGAGGGCAACGACGCCCTGGCATCTCCACCTACACTCACGGGAGCAGTACAAGCCCACAGTATCAAGGCTCTGCAGGCGGCCAGACAATTTTGCTGCATCATTGTCTTCCCCTGCAACAGCAGCACGAAAAGCAGTACCCGTATGCACTCACAAACATGTGTTGGTCAACAAGGTTGCCGAGACACCACTACCATCAATCCAGGAGCAGCAACGCTCATGGATGCCTGGACACTGCAACAAATAGGAGGCTTGAGAGTGACCAGGTTATGGATGCAAGGGTAAAAATAGCCAACCGTCATACAAGCACACTCAGGCTTCCCGTAGAGGGGACTCACCATTGGTAAGTCTCTCCCAAGCTTTCCTGGGCCTGCAGAAGCTTTCAGGGCATGAATTTTTTGAAGCAGGTTTTTTTTCTTTGTGCACCTCTGGGACATTCCTCATCAGAAGTCAGGGGGGAAGGTGCCCCTGTGTGCGTGTGTCGGTGAGGGGAAAAGAGAGCACTGTATGCTGAGGTGTGGGAAGGGGGTCAATAGGCTTCCATCATGAGACCTTAGCTTGCAGGGGTATCCAAGGCATCACATGAATGAGTCCTGCGCTATCCGATGGCTGGGAGATGGAACAATCAAGGGACAGGCTGCAACAGGGTCACTGAAAATGGCTGAAAACTTGGCCTGGCCCTTGGCGACCTTCCTGCACACATCTGACATTATGGGTGTGATATGTATGAAATATAAAGCAACTTTTAGCCAAAGCCGGCACCATGCTTGCACTTGCACACACAAAAACGATTTCCTCCTTCTTCACGGACGCCCTCTAGGAAGTTTCCTGGGCATTCTGGACAGTGCAAAGCATTTTTTTGAGCAAACATTCTGCATCATTGAAGTTGGCAGAGCTCGAAGCTGTCATACCTGATCTATATCTAGCCACATCTCAAAAACGCATGGTTGTTCCCGGAAAAATGTGCTAGACCTCATCCTTATGTATTGTATCTAATTATAATCATTGTATTATAATACCAGGTCATCTGTGCATGTTAGAGTTCTTGCCCCTCTGGAACCAGCCAGTTTTTAGTATGCGGAATCTTTAATAACTGGACCTATCTAAGCAACTTAACATACTCAGTTTGTGCCGGGGGTGCCAGGGTGTGGGGCCAGAAAGCAGGCAAATCTCTGCCAAAATGGGGTCCTCAAGAAGGCGCCTTCTGGCTTGCCTGACTAGCAGCAATGGTTGGGAACTTCATTTGGAGCATATTCTGGGAGGTCCCGGGGGCTGGGGCGGAGGTCCAAATAATTGCCCAATTTTGGTAGGGAAATGGCGAGAAACCAAGGCTCAGCACTGGGTCAATGGATTGTTCTTTCAATTTCTGTCAAACCATGAGGTGAGCGTGTTGGCATTTTGCAGTTTAATGTCACTGGTGAAGCTTCTGGTTTCAAAGTTGGGTTTGGAGCACTGTGCCAAAATCCTTTGTGGAAACAGCTCCCAGCTTTGACCGGGCCCCAAATATGCATGCAACCACACATGGGAACCCAATTCCGGCATGGCATACCCAGAAAACATGCTGAGCAAGTCTTCATTCAGGGTATGGCTAAGAACAGCGCTTGCCTGATATTCAGTTGGAACCTGGGCCTCAAGGCCCGGAGGTTCCTTTAGGACCCAGCAGAATTTTGGTGTGGCGTTTGCACTACAAGGAGAACTTAAGCTGACGAGCCCCAATCGACTTTTATCATCGTAAAAATTTGTTCGGATTCCGGAATTCGTGGTCCCAAACCATCGTAAGCCACCCCGGCTCATAAAAACCGGATGGAACAGTCGCGTTTTTCGCGGAGGCTCCAAGATAAAGTCTTTCATAAGGACCCGCGGAGCGATCTACGTCTGGAGCGGAGGTGCAAAAGGGCGAGCTGGACCATAAGGACCCGGTGGAGGGATTGAGTAATTACGTTTGCATTCATTCATGAGCACTTGCTCTGCCGCAGATTGATCTGCGGGCTCCAGGAGCGTGTTTGGAGCAAATTATGCGGAAGTGGTGTCAGGAGCCTTGGGCACCGTTTTGCTCAGCACAAAATGCTGAACAATAATATCGTATTTTTATAATCAGCCGTGAGCATTTGGTGCTCCAGGAAATGCCAGCAGCAGTTAGGGCCCAGGTTCCCGGCGTAGCGCCTGAGCGAAGCATGTATTTTGCACCAGTTCTGCCTGGCAGATGCGCCATGCTCTGAGTGCTTTTGGACCAATTTTTACCCAACCCATTTTTTTTCACTCCAATGGATCAGGCTCAACTCAAAACCTACCTGGATGTCAAAATATGGGCCTGATTTGGGTCAAAGCATGTGTTCTGCACTCATTTCAAAGGGAATCGCCAAATTTGGCCTAATTGCCTCATTTAGTGCCCCTGGCTCACCAACAATGCCTCATACTCACTTTTTTATTGCAGGGTTGCCATATGTATCATTCCTTACTCTGCGTACTCAGTTTGCTTGCTTTCTTGCAGGGCAAGAACTCCTCAATTTTTGGCATAGCATGGCTGGGCTGACTTGCAATACCTTCTTTGCACCAACAAACTTTGGTCCGGGAACAACTATGCTTTTTTGAGACGTAGTCCCAGGGGGTTTCACACAATGGCGACCCCCATTACAATTTCCCCCTGAAGCCCCCAAAAAGCTATCAGAGGTGGAGGAATCCCTTGTATTGCTGGGAGTGCCCTCTGCCACTTTGCTTTCTCATATTTAACCATCCCAATTTTTTTTCGCAGAATGTCATGTGTAAACTTTTTGAAAATTGGAGGAACCCAGACCACTCTGCAGGTCTCAGATCACCTCAGACAGATGGACCACACCTCCATCCAGGGACCCTTTTTCATTCCCAAAACAAGGCAATCCTTACCTTTATATACCGTGCTAAGATCCTGCACACCCAAAGAAAGGAAAGAGGTCAAAAGTTGACCTGTTTGGCACTTCTTGTGCTGATTCTTCTCCAAGAGAAATGGCTGAAATACTGAACCAATCAACCACTTAGCCTTCCGCTCCATTTCTTTTGCGCTGGCCCTTTTGGTCCAAGGAATCTATTCCACTCTAAGTTAACCCAGTACAATGCAGTGGGTGACCTGGAATGGAAAATTTGGTGGGGGAAAAGTAGGGTTCATCCGCTGCTGGTGAAGCACTTGAGCCCAAATCTTGGCTGGCCAGGAAACAAAGCATTTAATTTAAGCTTAACCGGCCAAGGTTTGGGTTTACCTATGCTGTGAGCATGTTAAAAACATGCCCATTTGAGGGGGAGTTTTCCACCTCTGAAAAGTTGTTGATTGATACAGTTAAGGGCATCCATGTCAGAAGGTTTTGACTGAAAGGAGCTTGCATTTATGCGAGGGAAATCAAAGGTTCATTTGGGCCACTGCTCTGGAATGAATGGAAGAACACGTATCACGAAGGCATTCACTCCCTTCTCAGTAAGTGATTGGCACAATGATGGCGGCAGGAAAGCAGGGGCAGGACAGAGCTGAGCCTACAGGTGCTGCTAACACTGTTAGCTGTTAGAAACAGCCACCTTCCTCAGCCCTCGCTTGTGCGCACGAGAATAGTCATCTCAAGTATGTGTGTGGTTGGTAACACACCTGTGTGTGCTCCACCACCAGCAGGCGCTGTTGCCGCTGCTGCCAGTCGCTGCTCTTGCGCAGCGGGTGGTCCCTTGTTACTAGTGAACCTGCAACCACAGATCGCAGCAATGCAAGTGCCAAGGCAAGCATGAGGGTTGGTAAACGTTTGAAACATGAAGGTGCAGATGGAGCCCTGTCCATTCCCAGTTGTAGCACATATAGCACCTCATCTTCAGACGGAAAACCTCTTGCCTGCACAGCAGCAGAGACCTTCTGGCCTGGAAAAGATGCAACTACAGTCTAAGCAGTCAGCTCCTTCCACAGGTCTCCTACCCCCAAAAAGGGAATGACGACTTGCTTTCAGCATTGCCGGAAGTCTTGGTCCCTCTTTTGTCAGGTAGATTAAGCAGGAGGGACCCCACTGTCTCTCACACAAACTCACATGATGGTCTTCACCACATCCATGGGGTTGGCCACTGTCGTGGTGACCAGGCCTGTCAACATGCTGGATGCTAGCTGGGCCAGCAAAGACCTGCAAACGGCGTAGGCACTTTGACATGAATGTCCATCAGGGAAGCAGCATGCACTGATACGCATGACAAGGCACCTGCAGTGCCACAGAACTCTGGTCATTGCCGTTTAAGCTGCAATCAGATACACGAAGCTGGCTTTTTTGCTGGGAGCAAACACAGCCACATGTTTGTGTTTTTTTTGTGCATCTCTACCTGAATTGCATTGTTTTGAGCTTCACAAAATCTTTATTAAGGTTATAACAATTAAATGTGCACAGAAATTATAACAAACATTGTGAACTTCCATTACTACCCTAACACCACACGACATGGAATGTCAGGAAAGTTGCTTCCAGGAACTTTCCACGCAAAAACGATTTTTAGTGTACCATGCAGAATTGGACTCATTCTGCACACCCCAAAAGGTTATTGGTTGTGCATCCACGCAGCAAAAACAAATTATTTTCACAATTGCGCACCCACCACGCAGGGCCCTAGCCCCTGAACACCCCTAAGAGCATAATGGGAATCAGTTTTGAGGTTCCATGCAAATCAATTAGCACCAAGAGAAGTTCAGTTTTGTTAACGGCATTCCACTCTAGCTCTTGAACCATCTAGGTGCCTGCCAGCCATGAACATGCAAACATGTCTACTTTTGCCTTTCCGCTGGCCCTGCTTAAACCATTTTCACCAAAAAACTCATTTGAAATCATTGTTGCATTGGGAACCCTGCTGTTCCCCTCCCCACTGCGCAGCATGCTCCCACTACTTCCCTTCCCTCTGTCATTGCTGCTGGCCTTGCATATGCACTCCCCTGCTGTTGCTGCTTCAAAGGGGAGTGCTGCAGAGAGGCTGCTGCAAGGGGAGGGCTGCTGCTGAAGGGAAGGCCAGGCAGATGCTCTTTTCCATACATACTTTGCGCTGTCTCTTAAATCAATTTCCATTACCATATACGATGATGCACCCTCAAACAAAGGAAACATTTTCCGTGCACGCAGTCACCGTGCAGGGCAAAACCAATATGTAAGCGTGGTGACATAAATGCTGCTCGGTACCACCACCAACAGACCCCAAGGGCAAAAACTCCAGCAACAAGTGAATCGGAGGTAAGATGAAGGCAAGAAGCATGGGCGAACACACACGCACGTGCACACGCACACACACACACACACACACACTAACACACCTGTCTCCCAGTCCTGTGTACGCCACAATGGCCCTCTTGGCTTCATCATATGTGGCACATTGGCTTGCGGTCAGAGTTGCAGCACGAGCCTGTGGGCAACAAAAGAGCAGGGTGGATTTAGTTGACCATTGTCACGTCTTGGGTGGGAGCAAGCCAAAAGCATGAGAAGATCAAAAGCATACGTAACATTTATCATGTGAAGAGGAAGGAAGGGAGCACTTAACAAGTTGACAAGTGAGGGAAGCGTCGTAAGCAACGCTGAAAAATTGGCAAAGCTAGTCCTCCTGACACAAGAGTGGCATTCACATGCAATGCTTGGGGCAACAAAAGGACATTCCTGCAGCAGACCATGCCTTGTTCATGCATGCATGCATGCAAGCATAGCTGATGCGCGCCATGCAAGCTGTTCCTGCCATTCATTGCATACTTGCTCCCCTTAGATAACCACAGCAGAATATACACCAGAGGCCCCCTCATCCACACACCAGGGCAGGGGGTGCTTAACATTGCATCAGCAAACTTCTGTGCACTCATCTCTCAACTTGCGGTGCACATCACACCATCCTTAGAACATGAATTAAGTATCCTATTGCAAATGGAATTATGCAAATCCGTTGGCTATCGGCAAGCTGGAATGGTTTGCTGGTGGACTGCAAAGCCCTTGGAATGGGCCACCCCCAGACCCCGGACCCAGCAAGAGCATTCACAAAAGTATGCTGATGAAGTTTGTGTCGACTGCAGCTCCCCTGGGGCCCTTAGGTAGCCAGGCTGGGAAATTCAAAACCAAAACTAATTTTGTCTGCTGCACCCAAGGTCTCCGCAACTTGAAAGCCCCGGTAAAAGAATTTGGTTGGCAAGCATGCCGAGTTTCAATGTGGATGATAGGCTGGCTAACTCAGGCCAAAACTTGCTTCAAAAGAGTTTCAATGACACCATCCACGGCCCCTCGTGACCCCCCGACACTGCAGGGCTTCCCAGCATTGTTTGCTTGGAGTGCATGCCAAATTTCAGGGCAGGGGTGCTCTGGGCGGGTCAGGGTGGCAGGTGTGAACTCTACCGAGAAACAGGCAAAACCTAGGGGCTCACGCCCCATGCGTCAGGCTTTGCCAAAAAGTAAAAGCAAAAAGGATGCATTTATGACACATCACTAAGTTGTCGCTCCTGGTATCTGTCTTGCTCTGCCTGGTCCCCGTGCATCATTTTCAGCTTCATTTTTTAAAACCTTAAAAGAAAGAGCACGATTTGATACCATACAGAAATGTAATCATTCCGCACCCCTGAAAAAAATGTTTATTTTACGTTTCCTGCCTTAATCCCGCATCCCTCTCAATATTTATTTAATTGTTTCCTGCACTTTCCCGCAGGGGCAATCTGCCCGCTCATACCCTCGAAAACTCTCAAAAATAATTAATTTTCACTTCCCCGCACTTTCCTGCAGCCTGAAAAATAATTATTTTTAGGTTGTCCCGCAGTCATCCCGCACCCCTCAAAAACATTATTTTTGCGAGATGATATATTTTCTGTACGGTAAGCAAATGCCGGGGGGGGGGGGGGGGATTCCAGAAAGAGAAAGTATGATTTAGGTCGAGACTGGACTGGACTGTGATAAAATTATGATGTAGCAGAGTGGAGACGGGGATGAAAAATTTTCCGCAGGAAAACCTCTTTAGTAGCAACTTAATCATGCACAGCCGTAGCCATGTAAATCAGGGTGTTAGGCTTGACAAACAGGTGCAAAGCAGCGTCTGGCCTTAATTCAAAAAGCGAAGTTGAGTTGGTTGCAACATGCAATGCAGGGCAGCATATGGCGTGATCATGAGGGACTTGCCCTGCGTCCCCAAGTAGAGCAGCCCCTGGTGCTGCGCTGAGAGAAATGCAGCTGGGGGAAAAGCGACAAAACACTGTAAAGTCAACCCTTCAGTGTCTTAATACAGAGGGCAACTCAATACAATTAATCAGAGAGGGGTGTTCAGATGCACAAAGCCATGTCTCGAACAGCTTGACTTCCTCTTCCTCTGCTATTCCCTTTTGCACCCATAGTCCAGTAATAAACACACAAAGCTGCCAAACCTCCTGCATGCTCTTGCTTACCTAGAGAAACATGCGGGCAATGGGCACATTGCGTCAAAACATGCGCTGTGATAGCACTTGCCTCCACCCATGATGCTTGCGTCCCTTCCACACTCAGAACAAGAGGAGAAAACTTGCTAAAGCTGCACCACATTGCTTTCCTGACCCTGGGGGCCTGGATGCAAACGGTGCAACAAAACCTCCGCACAAACATGATAATGAAAAGCAAAAAAGCCCGAGATGGCTCCCACCATGCCGGGGATGGCCCCCCTCCACAGCCCTTGCACGCCATCAGCAGCCACTACAGCACGCAGCACCCCCAGTGTGGTGGTATGCTCAGGCTTCAGGTTAGGTGCCTGCATAGTGAGATGGACAGGCGTCCAGAAGCCAGGAGGAAACATTTTGCATTGCATTGCATTGCACGCGAGGACTGCAGGGAGGCAGGCGCCCAGGAAGCAGACACTCTTTACATCATTGCACAGGAGATCTGCAACGTTCTGGGCAGTGGATCTGCCGCAGGCAAGCATGGAAAAGCCACAGACGCAGGAGATTGCCACAGTGTGAAGCATCCAACGCTAGAAAGCAAGAACCATAAGTCAAAACAAAAGTGAGATCTCCGCTGGAGTAGACAAGCATGTAGAAGTGATCATTCTTTGGTCCCGGAAAGCAGCGTTCAACAAATAACCTCCTGACTTGCTTGCATAGAGGATTAGGTAAAGAGGCTTGCCAAAAAAAAGCCTCGAAGAGGGCCGGAGTTGCCCTAAGAGGCTCTTCTGAGCCTCTATCCACAAATGCTCAACCCTTCTTACCCAACCCTGCTTAATTGTCTGCTGCTGTGCGTGTGTTGCGTGTGTTGCGTGTGTGTGCGTATGTGCGTGTGTGTGCATGTGCGTGCATGTGTGCAAGCACACACATCAGCGCATGCATAGACAAGCTCCTGCTTACCTACCTGCAGCCGGGTCTTTAAGAGCTCTGTTGGATTGGTGATGGCAGCTGCCAAGCATCCTGACATAGACCCAGCTATGATCTTGAGGCCAAGACCCTGTGGAAGGAAACACCCCAACATCAACAACAACCCAGCTCTGGTATGCATATATGCAAAAATCTTCAGATGTAATGTCAGCAATGATGAGGTGAGAAACACACAGAAACAAAGGATCCCGAGTGCCACACAATCAAAGCCACCAGAGACAGCATACCCCTCAAAGATGGCATAAGAAATGAGTTGCCCCACCGTTCACATATCTGTACCTTCCTGCAAGGTGCTGAAATGATTGCAATGCAATTCTTACTTGCTTTGATCCAAAAAATGAAAAGCAGAAGCAACAGCAAGGCATCGTGATAAAGACCTGAATATATGCTCCTACATAAAATCATCAAGGTGCTTATGCTCGCTCACCAGATTTCTCCAAGAAACATTGACACACCTAGCTCGAGCTGTTGTGATGCTGTCAAATCAGGTCTTATCAAGCTTGAGGGTGCCCACCTGCTCAGCTTGCCGCTGTTGCTGTGGGACGCTAGATTGTAGGGCCACAAGGGTGCGCTTGGTGGGGGCATACAAGCCGAGGCGCAAGCCACCATACCTGGAAGCAGCAAGTGTTCACCTGGCTTTAGCTTATGCATCAAGATGCGCATGCACATTCATAGCACACAAATACTCAAAAACTATCCCAATTGAGGTGCAACTTACGGCCTGCCTGTTTTTCACTGGATGGCAGGGTGCATGGAGAGATCAGGGAATAAACAACAAATTGACAACGCATTACAGATTGACAACAATGTCAAGCTCTTCCATGGTCTACTTTTGAGCATAATATGCGCGTCCTAACAAGTCCTGTTGCCGCGGCACATACGTCTACATACGTTTGCCTCAGAATGTCTATTGCAAAATGCCAATCAACCAAGGCTGAGGGCTCACCCAGGTGTTGAACAAGATGTTGGGGTTGCGTGTCTTAACCTTTTTTGCACTTGCTGCTCATGCAGACAGACTCAAGATGATGTACACGTCTTATCAACGTGTAGGTGTAAGGAGGTCAGTGGTCTACCAAGGAAACACTCGAGAGCTGCTCACATGTTTCTTTGACGGATTTTCTTAGGATACGCCTTTTCTACAGAAACAAATCAGTACCTGAGCCTTTTTTTCCTCTTGCAGCACAAAAGCCTTTTTCTTCTCCTTTTCACTGTACTTCAATTCCTTTATTTCTGAGCTCATGGATTTATTGTTGTCTGGATCAGGCTGATCAGCCGAGCAGTCTGGCAGACCCCCCAATCTAACCTAACAGGTTAGAACAGTGTTATAGATTAATATTAATCCTCATTTAATCGTCATCACAGGAAAGAGTCTGGATACATGTTTCTTTTCCCGTTCCAAGAGTGAAAGCCAAATTCCAAATTTTCCTCTCACTCTTTAGCATGCAATGCTTGAACATCTTTCCTGTTAGGGAGAACAACCACACATAGACTCACAGCAAGCCACGCGCCACTGAAGGCGCCAATCCCTTGGTTAGGGCTGACATGCCCTCATTGCGCAATATGCTGGTGCTCATGGACACAATGCCCAAAGGCTTCTGGCCTTGCACCTGGGCTTGCAGCTGCAACCTTGTCTTGCACACATCTGTGAAATGGGCATTTGTAAACATATGCCTAAGCAGTGAGCAGAGGGGGCGGAATGATACACAAGAAACAATTGACCAGTATCTAATGTGGACATGCAAGTGCAAAACACACCAAAGTCACATTTGAATGTTTCATCACTTTTACTTCAGGATTCATGCCCAATAACATCATAGCACACATACACACACACCAATGGGGTTGGTGAAGCATGTTGCGGACGCAACGGCTAAGCCGCTAATTCCGAGGTCCAAATACACCGGAATTGCCCTCTTCCCTATCGCCTCTTGCTTTGATGTCATTCTGTCGTTGATGAAGTGTTGTCAAGCATTAAGTAAGAAGGAATGGATATTTGCCATGGACAAACATCTAGCGCTTTGGGGGCTCTCTTGCAAGCAGGAACTTGCGCACTCAAAAAAGTGCACTCAGAGAGACCCACTTCAGAACTCATTCGGCTGTGCCTGTGTATCATTTCCTAGGAGGTTCTCCTCATTGGGAAGTACTTGCCTTCACTGTATTGGCCTTCAAGGTGCTATAAGTGGCCACAATGTATGAGCCCTGGGGCCAAGTGCTCGTACCCATGCTCTTGCATGATTTTCATATTTTTTTTCTCAGATACAAAATGTTATGGTGTACGGTCATTTGGAAGGTTGCATCTGCTTTGATGGGTGCCCATGAGGACAGGCTGTAAATCTGAAATGGTAGTTGTGTATCGAAATGTCAGTTGTGTATTGTTAACATGTGTGTGTTAGCGCTCTTAGTATCATAATGGGGAGGAAGAAGAAAGCCAAGCGTCATTCGGAAGAAGAAGAAAGCCAAGCGGATTGGGTTTGGATTGGCGAGCCCATTCCCCGGGACGAGGTCCGTCAAAGATGGCCTAACAGGAAAACCTGTTACGACAAGAACCCGGTGGTCCCCCCGGACTACCTCAATGCGGAGCATGCTACTGCTGATGAGGTAGAGCATGCTGTCTGAGGGGACGTCCATCAAGAGCAACAGCTTAAAACCACAAATTGGGGACGGATTGGGGATGAGGAGGCTCCTGTGTGTGAGATGTGAAGAGCACGCTGGGTAGCACACCCAGCTGTCGCTGCCTGTGCGCTTCGAACGCCCATCAGCATGACATCATACAGGGCTAGTCAAACATGCCTTCATGTCTGTGTGCATCATGCAGGAGAACAATTCATACATTGCCAAGGCCCACTACCGTGCCGTAAAGCTACAAGAGGGCAGCATTGTGAGTGCCACCCGCAAATGGAGAATCTTCTGTGCATGCTTGAGGACAGTATGTAGTAGCTTGCTCAGTATGGAAAGATATGCTTGCACTTCTGCTGCATTCATGCCCTTCATCACACGGAAACAGGTTGAACCTGTGCTCTGCGTTCACTGCATGCAAGTGCAAGTCAAGTTCTGGCGTAGGTGGGATCATTTTGGCTTTTGAGAATGCTGCTGAGTGCATGTTTCGGAAACCACTGCATAAAATGGTATCGCAGGTCAAGCTGGGTGATGACGTGATGGTGGCCCATGAGGATGGAGGGGCCCCTATGCGCATCTTGGAGATGTTTGAGGACATCGCAGTAAGTTGCTGGGCACACAAACTTGGGTTTAAACAAAGCATACATCCTGAAAGCTCTCAGATGGCAATCCTTCTGTTGCTGGAAAATGGCACGTATGGATTTATGGAATGTTTGAAGGGGATGGTTGTTGTGTTGAGCTGCTTCCAACATGGTGTACTGTTAGATTCAATTTGAGGTGCTCAAGCAGACTGACACATGTTTTTCTGGAGTGAAGTCCAGCACAGGGCAGCAACTCACCTCTTAAGGTTCCCCATCTTGGAGGCGAATGCTTGACTGATGTGGTATCCTTGCTCGTGATCCAGATCCCATGGTCTATCAAGTCAGCATCTGGTGTATCGAGTATACTAAGCATGCACTGATATCAGTGCTTCTCACCACAGCAAGATCGCATATGGTAGCATCAGCTGTATGTTCTTGCCATCCTTGTGCTGCTGCAAACCTCAGTTTGGCCCAAGGCTCATGCATGGCGACAGCACCTGCATTTCCTGCATGTCTGTGTGTGTTCGGTCCTTGGCAAAGCACTGAATGCTTGGTTTGCTGGGTTGAGTTTGTTGCCAAGGTTGCCAGTCTTGCCCCCTTATCTGGTGTAGGAGGGTATCTACTTCAACGGCCACTACTTCTACAAAGCCGAGGAGACCGTGATGGCAAACACTGTCATAGACACCAGGAACAGGAGGGGCGAGGTGGTGGTCAAGTTCCTGAGCGATGAGAAGGCGGAGGGCTCTTACAAACTGATTGAAGTGGAGCAGGTAGGGCGTGCTTATGTGAGACATATCCATTTACGGATACGTGGCTGCCGCAACAGCAGCCGCAGCAAGCATCCTGCCTGTCATGCTCAGCGACAACAGCAGCTGCAGCAAGCATCCTGCCTGTCATGCTCAGCGACATTGCGCTGTTTTCCCTGAGCAAAGCCACACTGGATACACCTCACAGATCCTGCACAAGTGAAACGCAGGCGCCTCATCAGGTGCCATCTTCCGCCAAAAGCGTTGAATGATTGAAAAACACTGATCGGCCAAGGTGTCCGGTTGAAAAGCATGTGCAAGCAAGCATGATGAGGGAGCAACTTAGCGTGATGAGGGCCCTAGACCTCCAACGAGTTCACCTGCGTAGCTGAGGTGCACCGGTTCACATCAGGCTACCTCTGGACAAGCATGTGCACTCCCTAAGCAGCATTTGATCGATATGCAAGGGTGTCTGCTTTCTATGGTGGGAGGACATTGCAGCATGTCAAAGATGAACAGTGATGCGCTCCCGCACAAGCGATCGCATGCACACGCGTGCACACTCAACGCAAAAACATACACAGACACACACACACACACTTACACAAATCATCATCATCACCATCATCATAATCGTCAATATGCTGTACATTCACGTTGTGCAGCATGGCTGCACTGTGAATGTAAGCTGTCAACACAAACCTCTCCACCCCAACGTACATGCCTGTGAGCCTGGTGGCAAGCATAAAAATGTCTGTGCCGGTTTTGCCTGATTGAGATGACAGCATGTGCGACGTGCAAATGCTTGCAGGACCCACGCCGCCTGTACTGGGCCACAGATGAGGACAACGCAAAGTACCGCACGGTACAGAGCATCACCTCTATTGACAGGTGAACACTTAAATGCATATTTGTGTGTGTGTGTGTGTGTTTGCTGGTTTGGAGACTCTGGCCTAATCAGGCACTGGTATTTGCGTTGGAATACTAGGACCATGACAAGCATGCCCGTATCCACGCATTCAAACCAATGCGTGCCACAAGAAGCAGACTGTTACCTTCAGTATTGTAAATGGACTGCCTGCGTATTGTTTATGGGCCATGCATGAGCTGCTGTGAAAAGAAAAAGAAAAAAGCATGCAAGCAGTAATAACACTCTACATCAATTAAGGGAGAAGAGACACATTGGCTCAAAGAGCCGTGAGCCTCACCAGAGACTAAGAGGGAAGCTAGTGTGGGTCTGGTGAGTTTCTAGCAGCACGCAGCCCCAAGGCACCAGAATCATAATGCGTGTTTTTGTTTTCAATGGCACGCCTGGTTGAGTTAAGTTTGTACGCGTATTGCACAAAGCAGGCATAAAACTTTTGTGCAAGTTTGGTAGACCTTTGCAGGTCAACCCCTGGTTTATTAAACTGATCCAGGGTATGGGCAGCATAAACAGTCCCACCCACACCCAGGAGTATTGTGTGAAGAGTGGTCTCGGCACCTTGAAGTTGTGTGCACAGCTCACTGTGGTGTTGCTGTGAGGCTTCTAGCTGGGCACCAGGCCTTGTATCTTCACAGTATTTGATTGCTGTAGCCATTTTTCAATTGAATATCGCCCAAAAAAAAGCCATGGCTTGCAAGAGCATGCAATCGATTAGAAAACACTGTTCTTGATTAGAAGCTTGACCTGCACCGCATGCAATGTCATTGTACCTCTCACTGTGTGCTTTGCGCAGGCTAGTGCGGGTGCTGCGCATCAAGCCCACAGACCCTCGCCCAGCTCCAGGCACCTGCGAGTTCTGGTTTGACCAGACCCACTGCCGGGAATACTTCACCTTCAGGTGGGTGCCTTATATACTCTGTTCTGTGGGAAATTGCAGAAGACAGGGAATCTCTCAATTTCTTAAAACTAATGGAGTTGGGTGCATCGCAAGTGGTTTGCGGTGTGGATCACTTTGTGATGCTGTAACCCCTGTAAAGGTTTGTCCAGATAAGTCCCCTGCCTTTTCTGAGCATGAGTTCCACGACAGTGTGCAGTGGATGAAATGCGGTGCCTGCCACATCGTGGTCGCGAGCTTTTTGAAAGAGCTCTTTTTAATTTAGAAGAAGCTCATCAAAGAGCAATTGGAGCACAAGAAGACCTACAAAATGCCAAAGCTCGGTTGGGGAAGGGTAAAACTAGGAGAAAACTCAAGCAGCCTTTTTTTTCATTGGATCATGGGTGGCATACATAACAGCACTATCCGCTGAGTCAACAGCCGCGCCTGTGCATCTAATGAAACAGGACAGGGTGGCAATCTTATGCAGGACTCCAAACTCCATAGTTATGGAGTAAAAGCATCCTCCTTTTGCTTGGTGGCTCAGATCAATGATGCCTCAGCGTCCGGAGTGGCTCCAGTGCAACCATGTGTGCATAAAGTCCAAAACCAAAGGACGTTCACGGCACTGCTGCAGCAGCCTCGTAACCAAGCAACCATGTCCTGCCTGTGCCAGCCACACAGTTCAACTTGCCCCATACACTTACAGACTGCTGCTGTGCACCAGCACCAGCACAGATCCTTGTGTTCACAAGGAATTCCCACGAATCATGCACCTGCCGCTTGCTTGCTTGCATGACGCCCTTGCAGGTCTTTGCCAAATGATGACGCCAGCACAGACTTGGCGTGCGCCGGCAGAGGTGCAGGCAACCCGGAGGGCGCCAGCGGTAGCTGCGGCAGCGGCAGCGGTGGCAGTGGCAGCAGCAGTGGCAAAAGGTCAAAGGTAATGAAGCCGCGGAAGCAGCAGCAGCAGCAAACGCAGGCGGAGGTGGAGGCACAGCTGCAGGGGATACAAGGGGGCAGTGGTCAGCATCAGCAGGGAGCAACAGCAAGTGCCTCTGGGGATGCGGATGCCGGGGGCCTGAAGAAGGTCCGCGTGATGGAGATATGCGCAGGTGTGTGGACACAGGGCTGTGAAGGATGTAAGCATCTGCACCAAAACTGCAGCGAGATGCTTGCTAGTGTCAGATGATGCCCTCTGAAAGAAAAGAAAAGGAAAACTAGGTAGGTAGAGGAAACTCTCCCTACATAAATTAAGGGAAACGAGACACATTGGCCCAGAAGAGCCGTGAATCCCCTCCACTACAAACCTCATTTATGCTATGCTGTGGACCATAAGGTTGCTTTTTAAGGTGTGATGGCCTTTATTGATTAGATTGAAACTTTTTATCAGTCTTTGGATGAAAGATTAATGTTGCAACATTGAAGGTTCAAAGGGTGCCACACACTCAGCTGAAGAAAAAATCATTTCAAAGCCTTTGCTTGTTAAATGGGGTTAAATCCTCCCACTTACACAGCCTTACATTGTCATCAAGAGCATAAGATGAATCGATAATACCAAGCAAGCCATTTGACAAAGCAATACCATTAGGGATTTGGAGCGAAAGTATACTGGGCGGAAGCATGCCCGGCAACCTTCCTTATCCATGTAAACGTAGCTGCTCGTGGCTCCCCTGGTGGGAATTTACACACTGAAAGAAAGAGAGTATGAATAGATGGGAAGCACAGGTAAGATGCTCTTCATCCAGATGGGGCTGCTTCTGCTCTCCTGCCAGCTGGTGGGGCTCACTGCTTGTGTCTGTGCTGGTTGTGGGTCTTGCCTTAATGCGCATTGTGGTGACTCTCCAGCTGTTGACTGTGCATTTTTCATCTCCTCTGGGTGCGTGCAAAGGTCGGGAGGCCTGAAGAGCACCAGAGCACAGAGCGTGGTCTTGTTTTTGCGAGCATGATACCTCTATACCTCGAGGGCCTATTTGTAATGCAGTCGAGCAGGAATAGGTCATTATTTGTGCCAGTCTGCTGGGCCAGACTTTGAATCAATTATGGGGCCAGCAGCTCTGAACTAGTGAGCCGTGCTTTTTTAATGCAGAGGAGATAGAGCTCAGACAAAGGTCTCACAGTTTGTTTCTCTGCCCCTATTGCTCACGCACACACACATACACACACAGGCGTGGGGGGCCTTTCTTTCCTGTGCCAAAGAGGACTGGGCTTTGATGTGGAGGCCACGTGGGCCATCGACATCGATGATGCTGCCGCCACAGCCTACCAGATCAACCATACCAAGACGCATGTGTGTGTGTGTGATCAACCCTCGTGCTTGTGCTCCACCATGCAAATCCAAAAATGCCATTGGGTCACTGTGTCAGTCAGTCGCTGTGCCAAAAAATGGTGAGCATGGCAATCATCAAGCCTGCTCGTGTTTCCTTGCGCTTGCAGCTGACATCTAGCATCGGTAATAACCGGCAAACAATGTATACAAAATGCTGTTTGCCCGCCTTGAGCTAGGATTGCAGAAGTCATTGTACAGAGGGGCAGCAGTGTTGGGTCCAGCTTCAAGACAAGTAAGGCAATCACCTTTGCCTGTTTGACACTTGGGGCGTGTCTCCTCTGCAAACTCTGGCTTCATGATTCAGCTTGCCCCATTTCCACTTTCATCGGACTGGAGAGGCATTGGAAGTGCCAAAAAGGCAACGCTGCATGACCCTGTGCGTTACTCTGTATCAAACTCCTTACACCCATCCATGCACGCATTGTTGGCAACAGTGGATGTGGACTGCTTGCAATTGGAAGTGCCAAAAAGGCAACGCTGCATGACCCTGTGAGTTACTCTGTATCAAACTCCTTACACCCATCCATGCACGCATTGTTGGCAACAGTGGATGTGGACTGCTTGCAATTGTGATGTCAAAGGATGAAAGCCTCACTCAATGCAGTGAATCCGCATTTGGACGCTTTGCTATGCAGGTGCTGCGTTATGGCATAGATGAGGTTCTGATGATGAGCCGCATCTGGACCAACTCTGTGCTGTCAGCACTGGAGGAGTACAGGAAGCAGCAGCAGCAGCCGCAGGCACAGAAACAAACACAGAGCCAGGTAGGTGTGCGTGTTCCAGCTGCAGTCTGTCAGTTATTTTTAGGTATGTGCCTCATTGGCCTCAAGGACCGATTGCGTTGGGTCATACACGTTGATGTGTGTGCACAGCATCCCCTGGTGTGGTCAGCGCCTTGCAGAGCTCATTCTGAGTATCGAACAAGTGCAAGTGCATGAGGCATGTGTTCAAGAGCATAGTGTGTGCGCAGCATTGAGGCACATTACACTGGTAGCACGCGTTCGATTATTCCGGAAGTGCAGTCAAACAAAAAGAAGGAAGGGAAAGACATTTTGCATCCCTGTGCGCATGTTACGTCGTGCATGAGACTTGGCGCACACTATGGAGGCGCGACTAAAGCTCAACCTTGCCTTCTCTTTGTCTGTGCTAGGTGATGGTATGGAGTGAGAGAGCATGCATCATGAAGGGACAAATTGGAAGCAAACCTTTGTTGCTCTCCTTTTGGTCTGTGGCCGGTTCTGGTGCAGGGTGATGTGCTGCGCATCATGGAGGTACAAGACAAAGTACATGACGAAGTTGCACCTTTTTTTGTCTGTTCTCGGTGCAGGGTGATGTGCTGCGCATCGAAGAGGTACAAGACAAAGTACATGACGAAGTTGCACCTCTTTGTGTCTGTTCTCGGTGCAGGGTGATGTGCTGCGCATCATGGAGGTACAAGACAAAGTACATGACGAAGTTGCACCTCTTTGTGTCTGTTCTCGGTGCAGGGTGATGTGCTGCGCATCAAAGAGGTACAAGACAAAGTACATGACGAAGTTGCACCTCTTTTTGTCTGTTCTCGGTGCAGGGTGATGTGCTGCGCATCAAAGAGGTACAAGACAAAGTACATGACGAAGTTGCACCTCTTTTTGTCTGTTCTCGGTGCAGGGTGATGTGCTGCGCATCAAAGAGGTACAAGACAAAGTACATGACGAAGTTGCACCTCTTTTTGTCTGTTCTCGGTGCAGGGTGATGTGCTGCGCATCAAAGAGGTACAAGACAAAGTACATGACGAAGTTGCACCTCTTTTTGTCTGTTCTCGGTGCAGGGTGATGTGCTGCGCATCAAAGAGGTACAAGACAAAGTACATGACGAACTTGCTCCTCTTTTTGTCTGTTCTCGGTGCAGGGTGATGTGCTGCGCATCAAAGAGGTACAAGACAAAGTACATGACGAACTTGCTCCTCTCTTTGTCTGTTCTCGGTGCAGGGTGATGTGCTGCGCATCATGGAGGTACAAGACAAAGTACATGACGAAGTTGCACCTTTTTTTGTCTGTTCTTGGTGCAGGGTGATGTGCTGCGCATCATGCAGGTACAGAACAAAGTGCATGGCGAACTTGCTCCTCTTTTTGTCTGTTCTTGGTGCAGGGTGATGTGGTGCGCATCATGGAGGTCACTGTGAGGGACCGCGCCGAGCGTGGCCAGTCCGGCCAAGCCAAGGGGCACCTGCTCAAGGGGCTCAGCAGGGAGGTGTGCTGGCTGGAGTACCACACGATGCTGCGGTGAGAGTGGCAAGAGCGGCACGCGTGGCAACATCAAACAGAAAGCTGAGGCTAGGGAGGCAAGAGTTGCTTAAACTGCACATTGTGCAAGTGCTTATCAGGCTGGAATGTATCAGGATGTCGATGCCTGACAAGGATTTCAAATGATGATTAGGTGTGCGTGTGTTGGGACTAAGCTGCATGGTGCTGAGGTGAAGGCGGCTATGGTAAAAAGGTGTTAAGGTCAGGAGGGTGATGCTGCCCTGTGGTCCATGTTGCTGCATAATGTTAATCTGGGATATGTGATAGGAGGGTGGTGTCCACGATCCATGATCAACAAACTGATCATTGGAGGCAACTATGTTTAGGCTCATTCCCTTCTCCTCGACACACAAACATACACACACAGGCGTGGCAGCCCTATTGTGGAGGCGGTGCTGGAGCGCGCAGCCGCACGCTACACACAGCGACGCAAGCACAAGCTGCTGAAGACAATCCGCCTCGCTCCCAACAGCTCGGTGTGCCCTGCCAGTAATGCCGCACCCACTGCTGCAGCAGCAAAAGCGGGCGAAACAAGCGGCGTTGGCCCTGGAAGTGCAGCTCCCAGCTCAAGCAAGGGAGTAGGCTTTGGGGCGAAGGGGAACAGCAAGGCGAGCAAAGCCACTGCTGCAGCAGCGACAGCTGCTGCACGTGAGGCCTGCAATGCTGCGCGCGCTTGCCCGTTGCTGTGTGGGGGGATGATTGACAAGGAGCTGCTGCATGTGATGGAGCAGCATCTGGTGGAGCAGCATCTGCAGCAGCAGCAGCAGCCACAGCAGCAGCAGGGGCAGCAGAAACCGCGCAAGCGGCAGAAGCAGCAGTGGGAGGGAGAGAGGGAGGAGGAAGGTGATGCAGGCGGAGACGGTGGAGAAGGGGTGGGAGAGGGAGGAGGAGAGGATGGGAGTGGGCCCCAGGGTGGAGAGGGGCGGCCTGGAAGCCCTCTGTCTGGGCAGAAAAGGTGAGGGGCCCAGCACAGCGTGTGTGGGCTGTGTGCCTGGTGGGAAGACGCGGGAGGCCGGCTCTGTGCAAGAATGCACAAACATTCCGTCATGCTGTGCTGTGGCGCACCTTGTGCGACAGAGCGTCATACACTCGGCTGGTCATGCGCTCAGCTGGTCATGCATTCAGATCTCCTTTTGTCATGCACTTGGCTTCTCGGTCATGCAGTCCGTCATTTTGTCATGCACTTGGCTTCTCGGTCATGCAGTCCGTCATTTTGTCGTGCACTGAGCCGATCAAGCACTCAGCTTGTGCCTTCATGCTCCCAGTCACTTTGTGTCATACACGCAGCTGGTCATGCACTCAGCTGGAGCACGCTTAAGCCAGCAGACACATTGGAGCAAAGAAGCAAGGCAGTGCGCAGCTTAACGCCCCAGGCTCTATATATTTTGCTGGCGGGCTACTTGTGCTGCAGGAAGCTGGGGAACGCCGGCGATGGCGATGCTGAAGAGGAGGTCGTGTGCTGCTGGCTGACGGAGCCAGAGATCGTTGCGCTGGGGGGTGCCCCTCAGCTGGCGGAATTCATAGAGCGCGCACAGGCACTACACTTTGTGCCAACAAAGGGCAGCGTGGACGTGCTGATTGGGGGCCCGCCCTGCCAAGGGGTGAGTGTGTGTGTGTGTGTGTGTGTGTGTGTGTGTGTGTGTGTGTGTGTGTGTGTGTGTGTGTGTGTGTGTGTGTGTGAGGGGCCAAACTTGAGAAGTCAAAGGGACAGGTGTGTCAGTGTGTGTTTGCAAATGTTTTGCAACACATGTGTCAACAGGTCAAGAGGCTGCCTCTGGATGTTTGAGTGGGATGCAGGCTTGTGTGCGCACATAATGCCGTGGCTCACGGTATGATGTGGAAGCCCGCCAATGAGGATACCGTGCTTGTGCTAGGATGTCATAGCAGGGAAGGACCTGTGAGCTTGTGCCCATGGAATCTGTCCCCTTTAGAGGATCCATCCCTCATTCAGCCTGTTGCTGCTCCTCCTTCTGTTTTATACTCCATAGGTTGTTGGCCATACCCCAAAATCCTCACTGCGGCGTCCTTGGGTCTACTTTTCTCTCCTTGCTTCATTGCAGTCCGTCCACCTAACTGGACCATGCCTTGCCTGAGGTTGCGAAGCAGTTGGTTTGCACTTTCATGCTGGCCACGTGTGCTTCATTATCTGACAAATCAACGAGTTTGAATGCCTCATTGTGCCGCTCCTTTGACTCTCCTTTTCGGTGGTCGCAGCTGAGCGGTTTAAATCGCAACGCCAAGCGCACAGACATCCTGGACGATCCCAAGAACAGGCTGATCAAAGTGTACTACGAGATGGTCGATTGGTTCCAGCCGTCCTTCACTCTCACGGAGCAGGTGTGTTTGGACAGTGGAAGGATTTATGTAACCAACTGATCTGGGTGTGCTGCGAGGAGCTGCTGCCCTTGTACATGCCCAGAGAGCAAGCAGGAGGATACCGTGTAGAACCAGCAGGAGTTGCTATGGGGAAAGGCTGCCCACCTTCATGCTCAAAGAGCAGGCAGGAGGAGTCAATGTGACACGTCCAGGGATTGCTTTGGGAATCACTATGAGGGGATGCTGCCCCCCATCATGCTTGTAGGACAAGCGTTGAGTGGGCTGGCCTTGTCAAAATCAGCAATTGCGCTGTGAAAGAACGAAAGAAGACTGTGTAGGCAGTGAAAACACTCCCCACATTGATTAAGGAAGAAAGAATACCTAGGGCCAAGGCACCATATATCCCTCCACCATGAGAAGAAAAAGAGGTTAATTGGGACCCGGAGGGTTACCAGCTGTACCCCGTACCTGAGTTGTTTATGAGAGTTGACTGAAGCCTTTTGAAGGGCGCAACTGGTGCTAGCATCATTGTGCTGAGGGGCAGAAGCGCTTCATGAGCTTCTTCATGCTCACAAAGAAGGCAGTAGACATCCTTGCCAATAATGCAAGAACTGCTTTCCCATTTGCCCCAAAGGTTGTGACAATGCAAAGCAGGCCCCCCCGAGTCCTGTTCCCGCTGCCCCTGTTCTTCCTTAACGCCGTTTTGGCGAGCTCCCACTGGTGCTTCCACTGTTGAGTTGCTTGCCTGGGAACCAATTGCTTTTTTTGAAGAGCAAACCAACATGCTCAATCCTGCATCCGTGCCGACCACACCTCTGCAGGTGCTGGACATGCTGAAGAAGGAGTGTGGGCGCTACGCACGCTTTGCCACCGCCTCCCTGACCGCCATGCGTTACCAGTGCCGGATCGGTGTGTTGGCGGCGGGTGACTACGGTGTGGCCCAGGTGACCTTGTGTGTGATGCCCACTGCAGTCCTGACCATGTTATTGCAATCCTGACATGGTGGCTGATAGAATGTTCCTGGATGGAGTTGCACGGACCTGGCTGTAGTGTAACACGTGCGGCCTCGTTCAATCCTGCCGGCCAAGCCCAAAGGTGTTTCTTCACACTTCATTGCCGAGCATGCTGCCGGACAGGGACAAAGGAGCAGCGCTTGTCAGCTTCGCAGAAGTTGCACCATTTGGGTGTGATTGATTGATCGCAACTCAGTAGCAAGCTCTGGGCACGGTTAATAGTGAGCTGAAGCAGGAGTTGATGAGGTGGCTCAGGGGATCAACAGCCGCAGGAGAAGTTCTCGCTCCGGCCTGCTACGGGCTCAAATCCAGTGGAGCGTCAGAGCTGACCGGAGCTGCTGGCAGACTGAAACACTGTTGTGCCGGCCAACAGAATAATTGTGATGTTTATTGGCTCCAGACCAACAAGCCCACTGCTGTTCTGCAAAGACTCTGCTCTGCCCTGTAAAGACCGACTGCCCACAACTCTGTTCTGCCCTCTCCTGCACTAAACCTGACTGCCCTCTACCGCGCTATACCTGACGATTTTCTCCCTCCAGTGCAGCAAGAAAAGATCTGAAAAGGCTGCGCAGCCTGCATTGTCTCTAAAGTCTGTACAGCAGGTTGCATACTTCTGCAGCATTGACAGGTCCTCAACCACCAGGCTGAGAACCTCACCATGTACTTTTCAGCCATTTCCCTGCTCCACACACAATCTGGCGCAAAATCTCATCCAGCTTGCGCATGCCTTGCTTTTGACTGACGCTTGAGGTCGTCACTGCTGCAACAAGAAGAACACAGATGAGCATCGCCCTCTCGCCGTGCAATGCAACTCAGCATCATCACCCTTCCGCACTCGTGTGCAACTTGTTCACGACCTGCGGACCATACCCTCTTTGTTTCAGTGTGCAGGTAACTTAATGTGTGAACAACATCGTATACCTCTACTATTGACTTGTTCTATTCTATTTAGATGAAACCACGTGTGTTTCTGCGCTTGCAGGGCCGCTATCGCTGCATCATTTGGGGGGCTGCCCCAGGGGCTGTGCTGCCCTCCCTGCCTGAGCCTACCACCCGCTGCGTGGACTTCCACACGCCCGTGCCTGCCAGCGCAAAGGTAAAGGTGCTGGGGCTTGGATGCCTCGCTTTTCTTGGGTTCTGTCCTGCGATAGTTTTGTCTCTCGTTTTCTGAGGCACCGCCTGCTGCGTCGACCTTCCGCGCGCCCATGCCTGCCTGCGCAAAGGTGAAGGTGCTGTTACTTGTTTGCAGCCTTTTTCCTGGGGCGTTTGTCAGGTTGATAGTCTTAGTCTATTGTTTGCTGAGCCTGCTGCCTGCTGAGTCCACCCTCCGCATGCCAAGCATGCCTGCCTGCACCGAGTTGGATGGGCTCTGTTGTGAGCCTGCTTAGAACTGCACTGTTTTTGACGCTCTAGATCTTGCTGCTTCCCTCTCAGATGATCTGTGCCACTATTGCCCTGACCTTCAAGGCTGTTGGACTTGCTTGAGTGGTCTACATGCCTGCGTGTAACCGCTTGTTTGTAGATAGCCCAATTGAGTTTACAATAAGTGAAGCTACCCTGACTTTGCGTTCTGTGATCATGGGCTGGTCGCTGCGTCTCTGCTACCCACAGCGTTTTTTCCTCCAATCAACGCACATACAGAGTAGTGTCACATGTGTGTGGGCCTCCAATCTCAAATCGATCACCTTGCTCATCGAAATCCAAGATGACAATTCAGTGTCTTGCTTTAATTCCGAAGCCTTTATCACAATACCTAATAAGTTTTGCATACTTGAAATGGAAATGAGCCAACAGGAAGTGCTCCTTGATTGAAAACATAGTTTGTGGCTCAGAGCTCAACCCACCCTCCCAGATGTTCTCGCCCACCCTGAACCAGCCAAATCACCACTTGACCCCTTTAAAGAAATTCTTTCGTAATTGTTTCTACTACATCACTGCTACATACCAGAGGGTTTTGAGTACATGTAGGTTGAATTTTACATGATGTGCTAGTTTAGAAATCCTCCTATTTTTCACCACATTGCCCCCTTTTCCAGAGGTTAGCAACTCCTCCATATCACTGGATATGCTCTTTCCCAGTTTTCTTTCTCAAATTTAACCATTATTATTCCATAAAATTATTCCATGAAATGCCAACCATTATTATTCCATAAAATTATTCCATAAAATAAAAAATATCATGCTCCCCAAAAATTGATGAAAATCGGAGGTCCCCAGATCACTCTCCTGGCCTCAGATCACCCAAATATGGGCCACAGCTCCAACCTGGGATTATTTTTCACTCCCAGACTTTTGTATTTGTAACCCTACATATTCCGCTAACGTCCAACATATTCAAAAATAGGGAAAAAAGAAAGCCTAAAAAGGGAAGGCTTATTGGCTTATTAGGCACATGCGCTCCAACCCTGAACAGTGAAGCTAAATCTCAAATCCTAATTGAAGTGTTCAGGGTTGGGGCGCACCTACGCAATGAGCATTCTAAAACACCTCCTTTGGGGGGGGGAGTTGTCCAGCTTTGCCCCTTTTCCCCTTGTTAAGCACCCTAGTACACATTTTGAGCCGATCTTTCCTTGTTTTTTTATGCAAAAATGTGCCCCTATATCAAAAACCAGGAATGCATGAAAAGGTTTGGGGATTGTGCGGCCAGAAAGGCTTGGGTAAGTTTAGGAATGCAAACAGGCACCCCTGATGCATCCTTGTCCTTGTTGCCAAAGGTAACGTGTAACCCATGTTGCCAAGGCACATGTGCACTGTGTTGGGCGATTAGACTATCCATGCTCTGAATGCTGAGGTGCAGTTGTGCCTGACATGCATGACCGTCCTTGCCCCAAATGCAGATGTTCACTCATACTTAACGAGCGTGACTCCAACGCAGCATACTTACAAAGACAGTCACACACCAGATACTGACTAGCACTCATGTTTGAAGTGTGTTGCTTTTGTGTCTTGCTCAATGTACCAATTGTGCCACATTGTGTTTCTGTCCCATGACTCCCATTGCATTGACCTAAATGCTTGTGTTAATTCCTCTTTTATCTTAAGGGGATGTTCTTGCCCCAAATCCAGAGCTGCACTCATAATTGACGTGCGTGGCAGTCCTTGCCCCAAATGCAGACGTACCGTGTTGTATTCCTGTCCCATGAGCCCCAACTCCTTGCCCCAAATGCTGGCGTGAATCTGTCCTTGCCCCAAATGCAGATGTGCCGTGTTGGATTTCTATCCCATGAGTCCCGCGCTGCTGCACTGCCCCCCACACTGACCGGCGACATCTTGGAGGACCTGCTGCCCGTGGACAACTTCTGCCTGGCGGACAGCGCGGACTACGCGTGAGTGTCTCTCGCGCGTTGCCCTCAACCCTTCCCTCTGTTTCCTCCTAAGTTGCAACCGGTTGCTTCGTTTTTTCCCCTTTATTTTTGTCCCATTGTGGCAACTCATGTCTCACAGAGCATTTTATACATTTGAAGTGCACACATGAACATGCACACACACATGCAATCACACATGCACACCTTAAGCTGCCCATACCAGAAAAAGTTCAAGGGGTCATGGGCCCCATATTCCCTGCTACGTTTTGAGTGCAGCCTTCACAGGGAATATATCTAGTAGCATGCATGCCAATACACACACATGTGCACATGCACACAAGTACACCTGATATGACCTGCTTCAGGAAGCTGAGATACATGCCCTTGATAGATGTGTGTCTTCTGTGCTCGTGCAATTCATTCAGACTCCATACACCCAAATGCACCGAACGCTTACCGCTTCAACAAGCAAACTAGACAGGCGCATCTCAGACGTGGATCTGACGCCCGTGCATCTGATGCATTGATTCAATCCGTTTTTGCCATGGTATAGCCCCTTGCGCGCATACCAGGCCCTCTATGGCAGGCCTTCCTCCAATTGTGTCTGTACCTCCATCCACTCTTAACCTGAAACGCACGTCAAGTATGACCCTGTGCGTCCAATTGAGGACTGCTCGTGCAAGAGCGTGTGCACCCCTTTCCAACCCCTCAACCCTTTCCTGCACAGATCTGGAAGTGCCATGCGTACCTTTGTTGATCTGTGCCACTCATTCATTGAAATGCGCGCACCTTATCCACGTCTGCCCATCTCCGTGCATCACAGGTTTACGCCCACGCACCCCATCTAAATTTCCTGTGTGACTTAGTGAGACCATTCTTCAGTGCACACACCCTTCTCTGCTTCTGGGCCTTGCTGCTCGTCACAGGTGTGAACCCACGCACCCCATCCAAATTTACCTGCGCCGCCCCCCCCCCACCTGGCCATCCCAGCCTTCGGGATCGCTGCACAGCAGCCAACGCACTCATGGAGTCAGGCAACCGCGCGGTGCTGGAGTCCATCGTGCGCACCTGCCAGCAGCAAGGGCTGGTGCGTTTCATGCTGATATGAAACCTGATGTATTGCACTTTTGAGACATCATTTCGGAGCCAGGGTCCATGGTGTGTACCAGCCGAGCAGCAAGGCTGCTGTGCAGCTGTGCCTGTATGTGGTGGGTGATGTGGTGACTTGTCAAATACATGGTAGAGCTGGGGTCCATTGGGTGTGCCTCCAATGGGCATTAGCCAGTGGTTTCAATTTTAATTTCTGAAGGCCCATGCGCAATTGTGGTGCCGCGCAAATGTGTTAGATACGCTGAGCTGCGGTTGTGCGTGCACAACCACTCGCAGCAGAACTGGTTGATTCAGTGGGTCAGTGGCAGGTGCCGTGAGTGCTGGGCGTGCCCAAGACGGATAGCTCCTGTTTCTGATTGCACGTGGATTGGAGGTGGTGTTGCTGGAATCGTCCAGTATTATGCGTCAGCCAACAGCACAAGCATGGACATATGTGTGGCGCACAGTGCTTTGTCGGCAAGAGAGCTACCCTTTGTTGTCACTTGGAAGTGGCAAGTGTGCCAGTTTCATCTTGAGTGAGCTTTCAGCGGGTTGCATGTCATCAATGCTGGATGTGAGAGTGCCTACAGCGCGGGCGCATGTTCTTTTCCTGCCTGGGTGCTTGCAGGGCGCAGTGGGCCGTATGTTTTTCAACAAGAAGAACATCGACTTCAAGACGCCGCTGCCCGGCAAGCAGCATGGCCAAGCCAAAGCGCCTGCTGCTGCTGCTGCTGCTGCCGCAGGCGGCGCGAGCACCTCTGCTGCGGCTATTGGTGGCAGCAGTGCTGGGGCCAAGGGGGGTGGCAAAAAAGGAGGGGTGGGGGGGAAGAAAGGCGCCGCTGGTGGCAGCGGTGGAGGTGCAAACAACCAGCGCAAGCAGCGGGGCTCCAAAGGGGTGGGCAGGGCACGCAAGGAAGAGGAAGAGGAAGAGGGGGAGGAGGAGGAAGAGGAGGAAGGGGAAGAAGAGGAAGAAGAGTCGGCGGGTGGGGATGAAGAGGAAGGGCCCAGGCTGTCTGCCAAGGAGCTGTCGAGGGAGTCCAACTTTGTGGCGGAGGTGCGTGCATGAATTCAGGGCTGTGGCTGCTGACGCCTGACCTGACTAAATGCTGGAGCAGAATGTTGGTGTCAGAAAGCGGCGCAGCGTGTGTTGCATGCGGGCGCGACTGCACGCGGCTGCGTGCATAAAAATGTCGGCACATGTCCATTTGTGGACTTGTGTTTGATTGAAGAAGGGGACGCTGGATGGGAATGCACGCCAGCGTGCATGTGCCTTTTACTCGACGCTCGTTGCTCCTGCAGTGCCAGGCGGCCTCTGAGGTGCAGGCAGTGTGTCTGTAGGTGCTGTTGATGCGCCATCCAGCGTCAAGCGCAGGTCTTGGGATGGCCAATCATGGGGGAAATGTGGGTTACATAAATGTCATGGGATGGCCAGTCATGGGGGGAATATGGCTTATGCATACACCATGTGAGTCATGTGATCCGGTCAGCTCGTTAGCTGACATGGCATGCGGGGAATTGTGCGCAGGTGTGGAATGCATTTTTGGATGAGACATGTGGGGATGACGAGGAAAAGCGCCAAGCCATGCGGGAGGAGAGGGACGCAAAGCGGGAGGCTTTTGCATACGACCTGGGCCACCACGTGAGTAAAGAAAAGACAAGAAAAGTAAGGACTGAAAAGACTGTGCCAGGCTGGCTTACTTACGTCAACCATGTGAGTGCGGATCCAAAAACGCGCGTCTCTGAAGCACACAGATCATTGCTTTTTTGTACATGCTCAAGCCTTCACATGCTAAACAGGGGTACATGCGTGGCAACAATCATGTTGAGAGGAGCGGGGTGCAAAGCGGGACGCTTTTGTGCTCACCCTCAGCCACCACGTGCATTTGGACCCTTGAATCTGTCTTTTTTCTTTATGCGCACGCCTTCTGGAGCAAGACGAGAGTGCATGCATTGAGTCAAGCACATGCATGCAATCTAAGACCAACACATGTTTGTAATGAAGCGGCTATAGGGTCTGATTTGCTGCATTTGCTCCTGTGACCAAACCAATCTGGCTATGCTACCACAAAAAATAATGACATTGGCCAGCGGCTTCTCCTCACTTTCTTTATACCTGTTTTCCTGTAGATCACGGCACATCTCTAAAGGCCATGGAAGCCATGCACACAGAAGGTTTTTAAAGAGTGACATTGCCCAGTGGCTCCTCCTCACCAGCCGTTACTTGCTGCTTCCCTGCACAGGTCATGGCGGAGGTTCAGAAGGCCATAGCAGCCATGCGCGCGGATGGCCCCCTGCGTGACCACCGCCCTCTGCAGTGCAATGCTGACGACTACCTGCGCATGGTGGGCGTGCCATCCGAAAAGAACGCGTGCTTCCGGCAGATGGCAGGCGTGGTCACCAATGAAGACAGTGAGTGCGTGTGTTTCTGAGAGCAAAGATCATTTAATGGGGATGCCAGGGAGAGTGGGTGAGTGCTTGGGTGGATAGGTGAGTTGCTGTGGGTGGCTATAGGTTGCTGCTGGTGATAATTTCCGCATTTGTGTGGGTGTCGTAGCAATGCAGTGAGTACTGGTGTTGCTGGAGCATTGCGTGTATTGTCGAGGGGAGAATGGTGAGCAAGTCTGCATTTACACTGGGCTCTTTGCTGTGGGCTTTGCATGCCTGCTCTCCACCTGACTTTCCCAGAAGGTCGTGCTTGACAAAAGCTTGAGCGCCACAAAAGCGGATATGATGTGAGTGAGAGCTTGCTTTGTGCATGTGAATGTGGGTGCATCACTGCATGCGCTCTTGCAGAGGTATGCTGTGTGGGCCACATGCATGCATTCATTGAGCATGGCGAGCGCACGCAGCGTGGCTGAATGTGGGTGCATCACTGCATGCGCGCTTGCAGAGGTATGCTGCGTGGGCCACGTGCACGCATTTATTGAGCGTGGCGAGCGCACGCAGCGTGGCTGAATGTGTGTGCATCACTGCATGCGCGCTTGCAGAGACGTGCTGTGTGGGCCACGTGCACGCATTCATCGAGCGTGGCGAGCGCACGCAACGCGGCTGCGCGGCGGGCGGCGTGACCTTGAGGCCTCTAAAGAGGGAACAGCAAGAAGGGGAGAAGGTGCGCATGAGTTTATCCTATGCAAAGAGGGAACAAAAAGAAAGGGATCAGGTGCGCTCATGCTTGTCTCATGGGCATGTGTGAAGATGGGTATGTGAGTGCGAGTGGATGGGTGCAGCGGTGGTTGGGAGTTACATAACGCACATTGCATCCTAGGTTTGTGGGTAAACATTGTTTGTGGGTAAATCTAATCAGGGAATAGCTCTCTACAGGCCCTACTATTTGAAGCCAAGGGCGTTGTGCACACATCAGACGGTCTCCTTGGCCTCTGCCCCTTACGAATGGTGGCCACCATTGGGGGGGGGGTCTGCATAGTTTTCTCCTCTTCTCTTACATTCCCCACAGCGACTTGGCCTGCAGGGATGCATCCCTTCACGTCTCCGCCTGTGTGAACTTGCTATTCATGAGCCCCCCATTGCCAAGCCTTCCAGGGAGATGAACTCCATCCCATTTCATGCACACATAGCTGTGGTCACAGTATGCAGGTGCCGTCAAGCAGCCCACTCACCATTTTTCGGTGGACCAACACCCCGGGCCAAAGATCAATCTTCCAGAGCACAGCATCAAATGACAGAGTGTGTCCCACAGATGGAGGCCATTTTTGTGCCTATCTCAGGATCAGGATGGCAGTCCTTTGGGTGTATGGTTGATGCCCCCTTGCAGGTGCCCAACACCTCATGCCAAAAGGATATGCATGATTGTATGTAGCGCGCGCGTGCGCGCGCGCGCGTGTGTGTGTGTGTGTGTGTGTGTGTGTGTGTGTGTGTGTGTGTGTGTGTGTGTGTGTGTGTGTGTGTGTGTGTGTGTGTGTGTGTGTGTGTGTGTGTGTGTGTGTGTGCTCTTTGGCCGAGTATGCCCCTTTGCAGGAATCAGCTGCTCAGAGGACGCAGAGGCACATGACGAGATGCTCAGGGTGTATGCAGTGTACACAAGCAACCAGAGCTGCTGCTTAGTGGGTAAATGTGTGTGTGGAATGACCCACAATCGCAGGTGGACAACGCCTCAGGGCGCGTGGATGTTCATGACAGGAATGGATGGCGGGGCACACGGCTCATCAACCCCCCTCCGCCAGGCAGTGCAGAAGCAAAGGAAGGCCGGATGCTGGAGTGCCCTGCTCGCACGCACTGGCTGCCCACAGGCGACTTCTTGTGTCCAAGGTGTGTGGGTGTTTTTTTGTCTGGTGAGAGCATAGGCGGAGGGGATGGGAAGCTGGTCCGAAAGGTGCAGCAATCTTTGGTGCTTGGGGTTTCCTTTCTCTCGCTGTGGAAAATGCGCGGCGTGACTGCGGGGAGGACCCTCTGCTTCGTTGTGAAGGCTGCCAAGAGCATGTCCTGCGCAGCATGTGCACTGCAGCTAAATTTGCTGATTGTGCTCATCTCTCGCAATCCACATGCCTCGGTCCATGCACCTCGTATGTGCCTTCATATGGGCCTTAATGGTTGCAGGTGCTCTTCTCTGTGACTGTGATGGAAGATGACCACGATCCTGCATGTCCGTGTGTGCATACGTCTTGATGCATGCAGGTGGTGCGCAACTTTTCTGAAGGGCAAGAGCGGCTCGTTGTCAGGGCGGACCCAGAGCATGCGCCAGAGCTGCTTTGGCAGGATCTGGTGGGTTTGGGCTCTGGCATCCTGTGTGTATGTGTGTGTGCGCAAGTACACGTGTGCGCGTGCGTGTGTGTATGTATGTGTGTGTGCGCGCACACACGGATCTGTGTGCAACTGAGGTGACCTGATTCTTGGCTTTCAACCGCCACACAACATCACGAAGTATAGGCGTCTACTGCGCAGTTCTACCTTAATTTCCCCCCTTCATTTCGTGAGCACCTCCCCATATGCCAAGTGATATCCGGCGGTGCGCACTTCATGCATTTGCACAACAAGCACACGATCCCAGAATGCACACATTATGTCATTAACATGTTATATTTCCAGTGCGCAGCCACCACACGCCACCATTTGCCATGTGTTGCCTTTTAGGGTGTCTTTTGCCACTACCCCTAGTCCAGCTCTTACGTGTGCGTGCATTGATTGGATGATGAGGCACAGGCCGTTGCCTGGCACATTTGAAGGTGACGTGTTCCATGCCACGCTGGTATGACAAAATCCAGGCCACCGCGGTGCCATTATGGCATGGCATGTGGTGGTGCCATGCGTGTGAATGCTCAGGCTCGATGAGATCCAGACCGCTTTGGTGACACGTGTCATGGCACCATGTGTGTGCATGCTCAGGTATGACGAAATCCAGACCACCGTGGTGACGCGTGCGGAGCCTCACAACCTGCGCCTGGTTCACCCCACGCAGCACCGTGTGCTCAGCATCAGGGAGAACGCGCGCTGCCAGGTGTGGGGGGGGGAGGGGTGGTAGGGTGTGTGAAGGCAGACGGATGTCTGCCTGGCGCAGCACCGTGTGCTCAGCATCAGGGAGAACACGCGCTGCCAGGTGTGTGTGGTGGTAGGGGTGGTAAGGTGTGTGAAGGCGGACAGGATGTCTGCCTGGCGCAGCACCACATGCTCAGCATCAGGGACGACGTGTGCGGCTATGTGTGTGCGCTTTTATTTGTCAAATTCTATGCAGGCGGGTTAAATGCCGCGTATAGGTGTAAGATTGAATATGGTACTGTATGAATTCATTATGTGTATGAGACACACATAATTGTTTGTGCATGTGTACGTATATGTGTGTTGAATGTTGCCGACTCTCAACATCACTCTGAATGCTCTCAGAACACCACCCCCCTTCTGCGCATGCTCCATTTCCTGTGGTGCCCGTGCCCGTTCTGCTGACCAGGGATGTCCTCATGCGGTGTGTGTGCTATGAACTGTACTGTCCTTTTTGTGAAGTAAGCACTGATTCCTCATGCGTGTGTGTTCTGGCTGTGTCTCACAGGGCTTTCCAGATTATTGGGTGCTGGTGGGCTACAGCAACTCCAACTCCCGTCGCTCCTCTGACAGCTCCGTGCCAACTCGCTACATGCAGGTGAGGTGCACAAGGCAGTAGCTGAGACTCTCAAATGTCCCCTGCGCCAGGATCAGGCAGCCATTGAGATTGCTTATGATACACAGCCTGTTGTTGCTTTGGCTTGCTGTAGCACTGCGGCTTCGCAACAGGCATTGATCCAGCACGGTACCCGCCTTGCCATAGCCTGAGCCCTGCTTCTCGCGGACAAGTGTCCTCTCCAGCTCACCTGCAGCAACAGAAACATGTGAATCATGATGCTCTGGAATCCACCTCATAGATGTAAAGAAAAAAATTTGAGTGTGGGTGAGCTGTTGAGGAGTGCAACCACAGCCAGCCACCACCTGCATGCAACTTTCAACATGAAAGATGCCTTAACGGCTTAGAAGTGAGCTCCCCCCACCATGTTGCAAAGGATGCAGGAAGCAGATGTGGTATTCGGAAACACCTGGTCTTAAGGGGTTTCAGATAAGATTAGGGGGTCAACATGGGCCGTTCTGGGATGATCTAGGGTCCAAAGTGTGGTCGGCAATCGTCCAATTGTTGCTGATGGTTATGGTCACGAAACCTTGGCAAAGCTCGATGTTGGCAGCAAATGCAAGAAAAGGAGCTCTCCTGGAAAACAGGCCAACTGCCCCCCCCCCCCCCTTTGGAGACCTTCCGTGGAGCTTAGATCAAGCATACTATGGTGTGAAAGAGGCACTCTGATTGAGCTTGCGCACAGGAGGGGCTGTTAAAATATGCCTTCATGTAAGCAAGCTCCGGGTTCTTTTGAGGAGTCAGGGTTTCAACCGTACGCTTTCACACGTGTGTCGCCTGGTTTTATGCGGGGCAAAGAGTCACGTCGCAAAGAACAGGCACATAAACAGCAAAGGTAAAGCACAAGAGGGAAGTCACGTGGCTTCAATGCAACTCATGCAGAAGGGCGCTGGCAACGACACTGATAAGTTACACTATATCTCAAATGAAATGAAAACTCAAGCACGCACACGCACACGCACGCGCGCACACACACACACACACACACAAACACACACACACATACACACACACAGATCGGCAATGCCGTGGCCCCTCCCATGGCGGGTGCACTGGGGCGGTGCCTATTGAGGGCCTTGGCTGCAGGCGGTGACACACCCACGCTTGACCAGCCAGTCATCTCGGTGCCAGACCCCGACCTCATTGAGGTGTGTGTGTGTGTGTGTGTGTGTGTGTGTGTTCCTGTGTGTGTGTGTGTGTGTGTGTGTGTGTGTGGGCTGTGTGTGCTGTGTGTGATACAACCCGTGGCCGATTGTTTGGGCTTAGGACTCCTTGAGCCGCAAGGAAGAGCTTGTGTGGGTTTTCTAACTGGAATAGCCCTGGAGTTAAACAACTGTTGCAGGCTGCGTAAAAGAGTGTTTGCGCCATAATACAGTTGTCCTCACAGCTGGACCCCCCTCTTGCCTGCAAACGAGCGGCAATGACTTGGCAACCACTTGATATGCTTTCTGTCAGAAGGATCTCTCAGCCCTCACAAGCTAGTTGTTTCAGCCTGCAAGCCTACAATGTATTGATGCTGTCCTTTCAAAAGAAGGGCACACGAAGGGACCAAGAGGCCTCCCCTTTTGTGTCCAAAGGGCTCCCGATGATGTGCTGTGTAGGGCCCGGGCCCATATAGCTTCATCAGCGCACTTGCCATGAGGTCCATGCAAGACCCGTCGACAAACCTATTAAGCCATTTCCCCACATGGCAGTCGTGGAGGTCATGCAGCCGGCCCCATGCCAAGAACCTTCGTGCAAAGAGCTGTTGTCCTTTGAGGGCTGTGGAGTGCCTGTAGGAATGCAGGCATGTGCGCTTGCTTGTGCAAGGAAGAGCAGCAATCCATGGGTGCGACCTGCAGCAACCAGGGCCAAGGAGCGCAAGGATTGCGCTGTACGCCTGCTCACAGTCTGCTACTTTGTACTTGCGCGTTGTGTGATAGGCGTACCGTACGGCGCGCGCGCTCGGCTTGCAATCTTATGCTGAGAAGAAGGGCATGGAGTGGCCCCCTGCTGTGTTTGCTGCGCACGTGAGAGACTCCATACCAGCGGCACCTGCCGGCCACCCAGCAGGGATCGCTGGTGGTAGTGGTGGCAGCAGCGGTAGCGGTGGTGGTGGCGGTGTGAAAGCACGCACTCAGGCAGCGGCAGCTCCTGCTACTGCTGCTGCTGCTGAGCCAGGGGAAGAAGCGTGCATGGCTGGAGGCAGCAGCCCTGAGGCAGCAGGTGGGCAAGAGAGTGAGCAGGTGCATGAAGCAGCAGCAGCAGCAGCAGCAGCAGCAGCAGCAGCAGCAAAGGCTCCTGGCAACGCAGCAAGCACACGTGGGCCTGTTACCAAGCGCAAAGCAGGGGAGGCAGGGGCCACAGCCCCATCCCCAGCTCCAGCAACAGGTGGGGGAGCAGGGGCGGAGGGATCTCCACCACCCCAGAAGAAGCGCAAGGGCCTGGCAGCAGGGGATGTGGCCCCCAAGAGTGGCTGCAAGGCGACACCTGGGAGCGCAGAAAAGAAGCACCAGCGGCTGCTGCTGCAGCAACGAGAGGCGCAGCAGGTGAAGCAGCTGCAGCAGGAGGCGGAGCGACAGCGGCGGCAGCAGAAGCGGGAGTCGCTGCAGCAGCAGCAGGAGAGAGTGAGGCAGTCGAGCTCACGGGCCACCTCGGCAGGGTCTTTCCGAGGCAGACCAGGTGCAGGCGCAGGAGGATCATCAGCAGAAGGAGCAGCAGCCGGAGGATCAGCTGCAAACGCAGCAGCAATCCGCCAGCAGCCTCCGCAGCCACCACAGCCACCACAACCACCACAGCCGCCATCCCTGCAGGCCATGGCGCTGCCGCAGCCACCGCAGCCACCATCCCCGCGGCATAGGGCACTGCCGCAAGTGCCTCAGTTGCCACAGGCGCCACTACAGCAACAGCCACCCCAGCCACCACAAGTGGCACAGTCACCACCGCCAGAGCAGCAGCCACTGCAGCCACAGCAGCAGCAGCAGCAGCAGCAGCAGCAGCAGCAGCAGCAGCAGCAGCAGCAGGAAGGGCAACAACAGCAGGAACAGCAACCACAGGTGCAGGCTGAGCAGCTGCAGCCGCAGAGAAATTGTGAAGCGGCTGTGGTGCCACAGGTTTCTCCCCCCACACCACCAGCACCCCCTGCAGCGGCCCCACCTCCCCCACCAGCCCCAATCCCTAACACATCACTCCCAGCTGTGCCTACGCCACCTCATTTGCCTGAACCAGGAGCAGCTGCACCACCCCCTGCAGCACCACTGCCTCCTTCCTCCCATCCCCAACCACCAGAGTTTTCAGCACCAGCACCAGCACTACCGCCAGCCACAGAGCATCAGGGACACCAAAGAGCACGCATGGATGCAGTGTGTGTTGGTGCAGCACGGATGGATTTGACCCCACATCAGAATGCGGATGTGGCCGCTTCCCCGGCTCAACATCTGCCAGGAGCAGAGCAGGGTGAAAAACAGGATTCAGACCAACAGCCGCAGCAGCAGCAGCAGCATGCGCAACAAAATGGGCATGGCTGCAGCAAGCTCACGCACCATGCAGACGCACTAGCGTATCAGAACGGGAGCGGGCACAGTCACCCCCCTCAGATGCATCAAGAGCAGCGCCAGCAGCAGAATGGCCGCAGTACTCCAGCGGTGGGTTGTAAGCAGGCAGCAGCAGCCGTGCAGCAGCTGCCTTGCCTGGCAGAAAGCATGTCTGAAAGTGCTGCGGCGCCGCGCGCATGAGTAGTGTTGGCTCCACAGGCAAGCGAGCATGCCTGTAAGTGCTGCCGCACTGCGCGCATGAGTGCTGCTGGCTCCTCAGGCGAGCACATGTTCCCTCCACTGAGCACGGATGTTGAAGGCTGGCCAGGTCGCGGGTCAGCTTGCATGCTGCTTATGTGCCATTTGCGTGTAAGTGCATATGTATGTTATCGCACTCAGGATGTGGATATGCCCTCTATCCCACGTGAGGCAGGGCTTCTGGCACATGCTGTGCAAGATACCATGTTTGGGCCAGATATTGAATTCAAGTGGTGATGCCAGCTGTTTGAATGCTGTTTTGTTGTTCCACCTTAGTGTGATGTCACCCAGTGGTTTGAGATGATAGATATTGCTCAAATTTAGCGCAATGACACACAATGGTTTGAGTCAAACATTAGTTGTTTGCCTTACTTGTTTTTGGACCCGATTGGCTCCTGTCGACTGTGCCCTCTGCCCTTGCTGGTGCGCGATTATTGCCAATGTTGCATCATATGGATGCTTTTGTGTGGGGGCATTAGATGGTCGTGCTCTTTAGGCTTATTACTTGCGTTTCACGCCATGGCACCTGAATGACTATGAATCCTTGCTTGTTAGCCCCGTGTTTGCTTGACATCATAGAGAGGAGGCAGGGATTAATAAGGGGGAAAAAAGTGTGTTGAGCATGCCCCCTTTTTACCCTTAGGGAGGCAGGAGGCCCAAAGCCTGCGGATTGCCGTGACATGGGGTCCCGTTCTCAATTTCCAGATTATCTTGGCAGTATGAAGCTGCCATGCCAAGTAAACATGCCAAGTAGAAATGGTGTGTGTGGGTTTGAGGGGGGGAAGAAGGGGGTTCCCTCACTGGTTGTCTCCCGTTGGCTCCTAGCTTAGTTTAGGCTAGACCTGTGAGCCTCAATGGTGAGGCCCTAGCTAGCTTGTTACTTATGGAACCTTTCCTTAATGCACGCAGCCGGACCTGGATTGCATAGTCTAGTCTAGTATTTTCTTTGTGTGTGTGTGTGTGTGTGTGTGTGTGTGTGTGTGTGTGTGTGTGACCCTTGAAGGCAAAATGCAAGTAGTATGCAACCCTCCGCTAAACTGATGCTGTGCTTTCACACTACACCGATTTCTATGTTGTTGAGCCTTTTTTTAGTTTCCATGCTTTGTGGACATTGTTATTTATGAAATTCTGGCCTTCAGCTGGCAAAGAGAAAGGAAAGAAAGAAAAGTCTCCGCCAGCCAAAAGGCCGTGTACATCAACAATAAGTCCCCTGACTTGCAAACTTCAAGTTGTGAAGATCTCACTGAAGGGCCCTCGAACCTAAATTAGACACAGCTAGCATAAGAGAATGCCAGAAACATATAAATGCTTACAAGCGCAGCTTTGCTCCTATTGGTCAGACCTTATGGATGTAGGCAGCGCAGACCATCTGGCTCATCATGATCTGCATCCTGCATCACTGAGCACGTCTCTAATCGTGTAATACCTCCATACCTCTTTAACTCAGTTTTTCTGATCAAGCTAGGTAAGGTTGCATCGTTTTATCCGCCGATTTCTCTGTCTGCCATCCCATTTATGACAAGGATGCTATGACCCAGGCCTTGCGTCAAAGCCACAGATTTACAGATTTAAAGGAGAGACCTTCAGCCAGACTGTTCGGCTGATCGGCCTGTGACTGGTCCTCGCCAGCCAACATAATAGGCCTTGCGTCATGTTATCTACTCAGCCATTCTCAACACAGAGGCCACTGCTATTTTCATGTTCCTTTCTGTATGGACAAGACATGATAACTAACCCATGTTCAAGGTTTACAAGGATAAACCTGTGTTCCTTGAGGCGCATTCTTGGAGTAAAGAACAGTACTACAAATTGGCCGGTGTTGAGAGAGTGTGGCCAGGAGCCTCTGCAGTTCTTCTGGTTCCGTGCCTCCATCAAGTTTTTTAATGGCATGCTTGACTCCAATAGTGAAGTCTTGCGTCGTGTGCTGAGGGCTGATTTAAGTCTGGCTTCTTTTGATTCCTCTTGCTGGGCTGCTGAAGTTTCTAATGCTTTTGGTGGGATGCGGAATGGTGATTCGTTCAAACAGAACATGCTGAGAGCTGAGAAAATCCCCATGCAAGAGTTCATTGGTGATTTGCGATACAGACAGCAGAAAGTGTGGAGAGGGGCCGATGTTTTTTGTCCTCGTGCAGTTAACAAGAAGGTAGTGACGTACCAAAAGTGGTGTGGGAATTCTGAGAGTGGTCCCAGAGGTGCTCCTTTTTGTATCCCCTCGTATCTGTTCAAGGATTTGGACAAGCATGTTTTGAGAAACATTAGCAGATTTAGATTGCGTGCTCATCACTTGAGAGTGGAGTCTGGTAAATGGCTCGGGGGTTCAAGTATCTGTGATAAGTGTGAGTGTGGGGAAGTCCAGGATGAAAAACATGTGCTTTTCTTTTGCAAATGTACTGAGGTGCGTGAGCTACGCACGAGATACAAGGACCTTTTTGAGGAGATGTTTAAGACTTTGCGTGTGTTTGCTCCGCCTTCAAACGCTGACTTTATTCCATTCTTGGCTTGCCATCATACTATCACTGATTCTGAGATCAATGATTTCCTAAACCAAGACTCATACAGACTTCTTAGATTTGTGTCAGACTTGGTCTCAATTTTTGATACTGGTTGAGCTTGTTTCACCAGCTGCCATCAGCCAGAGTCTCGGGCTGTAGGCCACCATTGTAAACCCTTGTAAACCCTTGTACAAGGATAAGGCCTTCAGTCAATAAGTGCGACTGCTAGCCTGCTCATAAAAAGCAATCAATTCATGAAGGAAATAAGGAAGTTTGTTGTTGTTCTGGTTCAAAAAAGCAGACACATCATGAGATTCTGCCTGTGAGAACAAGGGAGCATATTTCCTGCGGAGAGAGACCACCTGGGGATGTGTGCAATGGAAGAGGACATGTTGTTCATCCTGGACATCATCATCAGCCTCACAAAGGTCACAGTTTGGGGAAGAGCTGTGATTCCAAGTTGCTGTCTCATAGCGAAGGGTGTGAATGCGGAGTCTAAACCGAGCCACGCTGCGAATGACATCATGGGGGAGGTCAAGGAACATGTATTTGGGGAGGCTATAAGGAGAATGCATAACCAAGGCTCTTTTAGTAGGAGGAGCGCACCACTGGTGATAGGTCAAGCGTTTACTGTTGCGCTCTCTAGGGTGTGTGTTGGAAAAAGGCTCCCAATATTGTAGATGCCTGGTCCTGAGATCTACAACAAAACGACTGAGATCAATGGGCTCACAATTCAGCAGCTTCTGTTTGAAAATATGGGAATGTGCCAAACCATCCATGGCTGATAGAATATGGGAAGACCAACAATCATCAGATCTTGAGCTCAGCCGCATGTCAGCCTGCAAAATCTTTTTTATTGTGGAGCTGTTACATCGGGTCCAGGAGTTGTAAAGACGCATTGCTGCTTGGGACCAATTGAATTGTAAGGGCTCCAGACCACATTCCCGCATGATGCACCAAGAGGGAGTAGTGTCCCTGACCCCCAAAGTTCTTTTAAGCACTGTTAGTAGCCACTTCTGTATGGGATTGTCCATCTCTTTGCCTTGCCGAAGGTAAGGGGTAGCCCAGATCTGACTTGCATACATGCCAGCAGGGATTGTGTACGTCTTGAGGAGCTCAGAAAGTACCAGCTGTGAATGGTTTCAACGCTGCATCGGCCGCAACATCCAGATTGATTATTTTGTCACACACCATGCCAAGATATTTGAAAGTATCTGTGTAGGGGAGCTGCGCACCATCAAAGTAAAGTGGGGGCAGATGATCAGACCTGGAATTAAAGCACATCACCTCAGATTTCAATGTGTTGACAGTCAGCGAATTCCTTTCAGCATAGGCTCTCAATTTGTTTAGCATGGTCTGCACGTTGGTATGGTCATTGGACATGAGAGGGAGGTCATCAGCGAACAGTAAGTGAGTCACCATGAAATTGGGAATACCGGTGAGCGCACCCTGCACCCCTTCAGCCAGACAGTCAATGTCGTTCAAGTAAATTGAAAACAGCAAGGGGGAGAGAGGGCACCCTTGTTTGACCCCAAACTAACCCATGTTCCAAACTCATCACTGCCTATCCTCATCTCTGTTGTGAACTTGGAACCATCGCTCATACCAACCTTCGCTAAAACGATCCACAATCCTGCCCCAACCAGGGAATACCTCTTCCTCAGCACATCTGGGACCAACAAACTATTGCAGTCTGGAACACAGCTGCAAGGATTCATCTAACAATTATAATCCTGCTTGGCTACAAGGTCCACTGATTCATTATGCCCTCCCCCAGGCTGTCATCAAGCAGACAGCGCGCTCCACATGCTTTCAGGCTGCAAGAATCATACCATCTTGAGCATGATAACTGAACGCCACAAGGTTGGAAGAATGACGACCAAAGCTCCCAGCCCTTGGGGAGCAGGCACAGACATTGGAAGTAATGATAGGAAAGGAAAAGAAAGGGTTACATAGCTGTACCTGCCTGCGGGGGCAGCTTACAAGTTACAAGTTAAAATGGGTTTTGACCTTCAGCCAGGTAGTTTGGCTGCTCGGTCTGCTCAACTGTTCCAACTGCACAAGCAATATCCATGAGATCGGAAATAAAACGATAAGTCTCATTAGTTTGCTTCTGCAAGAAATGAAAAAACATCTTCAGAGCTAGCTTGAGAATAGTAGAAAGTGCCTGAATCGTCCAGAAAAATTCTATGAGAAGAGGGGAAGTCAGAAAATAACTGTGTATAAGTCCTTCAAAGAGAACACACAGAAGCGCAAGAACGAAGGAACACAGCATGCATTTCATCTTGGAGTCCTCCTTGGTCACACCGATCACAAGCAGATGTGTGCTCCTGCCAAAGTGATGTCTCAACTCTTAAAGTGTGAGCATGTAAACAAAAGCGTGCTATGTCTCTCAGCGTGCGCTTGCCTAAATCAAGATGCAAATACCTGGGGACAGAAAAGGGCGCACCATGAACAGACAAGGGTCTCAAAGGAAGTGCCATCCAGTGATGATACTTAGCTAATTTGTTCGTGTGTTTACATGTTCTGCCAAGGCATCAGCATTCCACACACCTTGCAGCCTTTTTCTCAAATCAAGGGGGCAGCTTAGCTGAAGTAAAAAAGGCGCCTGTAACAAACCAGTCCAACATAAAAAGCAATACTAGAAGCTCAGTCACAGCATTTCAGGTATGCAGACATGAACTTGGCTATCCTAGGACGTGAGCCTCGTTCAGGGGAGCAAGCTTGGTTAGCACAGACATTGGAAGTGATGATAGATTGTCATAAATTGGCGGCACAAACCTCCAAACCTCTGCACATGCATCAAAGAAAATTATACGCCAGCCAAAAGGCTGCGTGCATTAAGGAAAGGTTCCCTAACTAGCAAACTGGCAAGGGTCTCACCAAAGGGCCATCAAACCTAGACTAGGCGCAGCTAGCCTAGGAGAAAGCCAGAAACAGAATCAATGGGGATCTGGGGGTTTGTCCGCCATGCTCCTGGTCGCCTAGACTCTCCTTCTCCTGCTCTCCACCGCCATGTGCCCAGCAATCCCACCCCTGTAAGTCCCCAAAAAATGAAGTGCATGGGTTATATATATAGTTGTTAATCTTTGGATAGCATGGCAACTTAACTTGGATGCTAGTGACTTAGCCTTTTGCCTGGTTAAACCCAAGTTGATAAGAGGTTTGATGGTGTAGTCATTATAGATAGTGCAACACCATCTAAGATTATGTGTTGGGTCACTTTGTTGTTCCCATTTGGGTATCTCAAGCTGCTGTTTTTGAGCCTGGTTACAGTTTTGGTATACTGGGCAGTCGCAGCTTCTAGAGTGGGAAAGGGTTGGTATCTGGGCAGAATTTAAATTTAACAAGATGAACGTCCCTGTCTTGAGGAAGGGTCTTACTAGGATCAATGTGTAGTGAGTCCTGTAGTGAGTCCTATAGTAGCCCTCAACCCTTACGGTGGGGAGCTTATTCTCGTGTTGTGCCCTCTAGGTGCCCCCAGCTTGTATGGCGGGGTTCTTGTGTTTTGTCCATCCTCAGGTTTTCCGCTTCCCGACTCTAGGAGCCTCCTGACGCTTAGCCTGGTTTAACGTTTCTCTTGAAGGAGCTTCCCTCCTTCCCTTTCTATCCAAACCTTTTTTTTTGCCCCTGGCTTCCTTGCCTTCCTGAACGTCGCCCCTGCATCCCTTGCTTTCCTGTACGCTGCCCCTGCACTCCTTACTTTTATCGCCTTGTCAGGCTGAGAAAGTGACGCAGCCATAACAGTGTCTTAACATCCCATGACCAGGCGTTTAGAGAAGGGAAAATATTGATGCTGTGGCGTACAGCACTTAGCAGATTCACTGGGGCACCCAAAGCTTAGCAGACATAATCTCTTGTGCAAGTTCTAGAGAGTCGGCGCGACCCTCACTAACTCAGGTCTTTGTTCTTTCTTACACTGGCTAGACTGCGCTGTGCGCACTAATGCTGGACACACACACACTTAACTGGGGGTTGCTGCTGTTCTCCTCCTCCTAGGGCTTGGGGCTTTCTAGCCTGACATGGTCCACGGGCTCAGTGGATTATTGCTGCTAATCTAGGCTCTTACAAGATGGCTAATGGGAAACAACAAGAATAAGGATGGCGCTATTACGAGTGCAAAGTATTGTTCTCTAAACGCAGCCACAGCTGCTCAATCACAGGTATAAATACCAACTGTCCGACTAACTCAATTAACTTGCAGCACACTCTCGTTGCAGCAGACTCTCGTCATGACAGCCTTTTGCTTTCTGTCTCGTTTTTTTGTGCCTGCATCTTGTGTCTTTTTTCTTTTGCGAGCGTGTGTTCTGTCTATTTCTGATAAAGTTCCTAGGGAAATTGCCATTTCACCGTGATGTATGGTGGAGCCCTGTATGGTGGAGCGCTGCCTTTCAGGACAGGTGACCTTTCCTTGATGCATGCGGCAGGTCTTGGCAAGCGTAGTCTTTCTTTTCTTCTTCCCAGGATTTTCACTATCAGTCCTTTTTGAAAGAGTTACAAGGGATTAGAAGGGTTACAAGGGGGAAAGGCCTCAGTCAAGACATTTGACTGCTAGCCTTTTCACAAATGCACATGAGGTCATGAAGGAAAAAAGGAAGCTTGTTGCTTTACTGTTTTAAAAGAATATTAATATCCTGGGAATTCACATGGTGAATGGTACCTAGACAGGGCATCCTGTGGGAAACGTGCGGATGCAGAAAAGAGAAGTTGTGCTCAAAAAGTGAGGCATACTTCTGAAGGAGAGAGCAGACCTGGGGATTGGAACATTTGAACAGCACATGTTTTTCATCTTGTATGATCAGAATCACAGATATCACAGACTGGAGAAGTATTATTGGATTAAACAGCCTGTCCAACTCGAAGAGTGTGAATTTGCAGCCTGAATCTGGCAATGTTGCAAAGAACGTGATGCAGAAAATCTAATTACATGTTTTTAGGCATTGTATAAGGAGGGTGGATGGCATGTGCATTTCTGACAGGAAGTGAGCTTGCTGAGGTTTATGCGGAAGCGCTTGTGGGGAACAGTGAGATGCAAACTCAGTTTGAGCAGGCCATTGCAAAGGAGGACCCTGTGTCTGCCTGTGAGGCAGCATGTTTTTGCTTGCGTTCAATGATTGTACAAGCTGCTGGGGATGCGGGCATGACTGGGCTGGTCAGTGTGTGTGGGCCTTTGCGTGCCAGCCGGAGGGGCGCTCACAGCCCTCCCTGGTTTAATGCAGCTTGTAGAGAGAAGCGTCGTGTGTTCATGGAGGCTCTTCGAACTGGTCAGCCTCTGCATGCGCGTGAGTTTGTGCGGAGGCAATACAAGATCCAAATTCGGTGGTCGAAGCGTGCATACACGCAGAGACAGAGGGATGTGTTCCTAGGGAGGCTTTACAGTAAAGACCCTGATCTGCATGCAATGCTGAGGCGATCTAAGCGTACTCAGACCACACCTGTGGCACAGTCTGTGTGGGAGAGGTATCTAAAAGCGCACTTTCAGCCCCGTGAGGCAGCTCAATTGGTTCGTGGGGGTGTGGCTTTGTCTGCAAGGGATACGGCTGTTCCTTTGGGTCGTGGGCGTGACGTTGAGGCTCTTTTGAGACAGGGTACTCAAAATAATTGGATGCCTGAGCCGGATACAGTTGTTGTGCCTTCAGAGGGGGAGATGCAAGGGCTAGTAGCCAAGCAGATTGGGAAGATGAATGGGCGTGCTTCCCCTGGTTTTGACTGTGTAGCTGCTCCTTTTATCAAATATGCTGCTGTGGTGCGCCCGCGGGTCAATGGCCGGGGCACTGAGCGGGTAAATGTGCTAGTGCCATACATTGCCCGCCTTTTCAAGTTGTTCTATGACAAGGCTCGCATTCCTGAATGTTGGAAGAAGGCCAAGCTGACCCCCTTGTACAAAAAGGGGCCCCTCATTGAACCAAATAGCTATCGCATGCTGGCTGTCAGTGGCACAATGTACCGCTTGTATGCTAATGTGATTCGTTCTCTTGTCACGGACTGGTGTGTGGCCTCAAACAAGATTCCAGACACACAATTTGGCTTCTACCCTGGAAGGAACACCCTCCAGCCCATCTACATTTTAAGGCACCTACAGCATGCTGCACGCACAATCAAGCCTGGGTGATCTAGCCGGCTGCACACTGCATTCATTGACTTCAAGCAAGCATATGACACCATCCCTAGGCAGGCACTCTGGCAGCACCTGCAGCGCACACGCATGCCCACTTCCTTCTTGTCCGTCATTAAAAACATGTACGATGCTGATGAGTATATTTTGAAGGATGGAGAGAAGAATGCTCAGGTGCACCCTAACACAGGTGTGAAACAGGGCTGCCCTTTGTCCCCTCTGCTCTTCTCTCTGTATATTAATGACATTGATGAAATTGCGGAGGGGGTGCAAGGTGCTGTCACGGGTACGGCTGAATTCTATGTGACGCACATGTTATATGCTTATGACCTGACTTTGATGGCCAACGATCCTGTTGCGTTGCAGACCATGTTGAATCGCTTGCATGCGTATGCTCAGAGGAAGCACTTAGTCATCAACACAGTTAAATCTGAGGTGGTGCACTTCAATTCCTCTGGGTCGGACCTGCCTGTTTTTCATATTGGGGGGGTGCCACTGGCACACAAGGAGTCTTTTAGATACCTTGGCATGATGTTCCACAAGTGCATGAGCATGGCCAAGTCCTCTGAGCATGCAACTGGCCCCTTCATGGCGTCTGCATTTCGGGCTCGTCAATTTGTTCGTGAGAATTTTCTGGCAAATAGGCCGTACGTGTCTCTGTGGCTTGGGAAGACGTATGTGGTTCCAGCTGGAATGTATGCAGGCCAAGTGTGGGGCACTGAATACATTAAAGGGGGCAAGGAATTTGCAAGTGATCTGCAAGTGCGGCACATGAGTTATCTTAAGAGCACGCTGGGTGTTAAGCGTACCACTACAAACTGGGCTGTCCTGAGGGAGTGTGGCCATGAGCCGCTTCAGTTTTACTGGTTTAGGTCTGTTGTCAAAATGTATAATAGCATGCTGAGGTCTAACAGTGAGACGTTGAGAAGAGTGTTGAAAGCGGATTTGAATATTCATTCGCGTGAGCCAGCCTGCTGGACTGCTCAAGTTTTAGATGCTTTTCAAGGCTTACGGCGCTGTGATTCCTTTGTGCAAGCTCTGCGGCAGGGCACTCCTATCCCTATTAAAGAGTTTACTGATGACCTCAGACACAGGCTGCGGGCAGTGTGGAGAGATGTTGAGGGAGTGAACCCGCGGGACACATATAGTAAGCTGGCAACTTACCAGTCTCTTTTTGCAGTGCCTTTTGACCATGACGTGCGTGCCCCTGCCCGTTTACCAAGGCACATGCATTTGGATTTGTCTCCACATGTCATGACGAATGTTAGCCGTTTCAGACTAAGGGCACACACACTGAAGGTGGAGACAGCAGCTTGGGATACTCGGAACACTCTTTTGTGTGATCGCTGTTCTTGTGATGAGATTCAAGATGAGGCTCATGCCCTTTTGGTGTGCAGAGACGCAGATGTTTGTGCTTTGAGAAGAAAGTACGCTTACCTGTTCAACTGTTTCTTTGGTGATTTTTCAATGGAGCAACCATTTTTACAACAAGCCAGTGTCCAGGATGCTTCTGATTTCCTCTTGCAACACAACAACAAGCTTTTTTCGTTTGTTTCTGAGCTTATGGACATTATGTTGGCTGGCGAGGACCAGTCACAGGCCGATCAGCCGAACAGTCTGGCTGAAGGTCCCCCTGTGTAAATCTAAATCTAAATCTGACAGGAAGTGCGCACCATTGATGATAAGTCAGCTGTTTACTGCTGTTCACTCTGGGATCAGGGGCTGTGAACTGATTTTAGTAGCCAAGGTGTCTAGATCTCAGGTCCACCACAAGTTGACAGAGGCTCACAAGGTCACAAGTCATAACATGACGTTTCACCAGATCCGAGTGTACCAGACCATCCAGTGCAGACAAGACGTGTTATGTCATGTCCAGCAAGAGTCAGTTCTGGAGCTAAGACTGATGTCTGCGTGAAGAACCTTTTCAAGAAGTAGACTGTTGCAGAAGTAGGAAGCAAGTTGTAGAAACACCTAGTGGCACGGAACCAGTTGAACTGAAAGCAAGAGGAGATTCTGGGCGTCCAGGAGCATGGCCCACAACCCCCAGATCCTTATTAGCCCTCTATCCGGCTTTCTCCTAGGCTGGCTGTGTCTAGTGTAGGTTTGAGGGCTCTTAATTGAGACTCTTGCAAACTTGCTAGTTAGAAAACCTTAATGCACGCGGCCTTTTGGCTGGCGCAGACTTTCCTTTTTTCCTTTTTTCCTTTGTCGGTGAATTCCGACTTTTGCACATACAGTATGTCGAGAAAAAAGGGTGAGCAACACCAGGTAGAAGCCTAATTCCATGAAAGACAGCCCCACCCGTGAATTTCAAGGGAAGAACATCGTATAGAGAAAAAAATAAATGGAAAAGCAGTGTATTTGACATTGCTTTTGGCAGTACAGGCGTTGAAGCCATTGGATCAAATGGTTCAGAAGTACACACATTCACACGTACGAAGAAAGTCCAAGGTAAGAAGATTTACCTTACTGGGGACAATAAAGCGAGGATACATGCTGAAGCTGATCAAGCCCACAGCAAGGCATCGAGCTCTGTTGATCAGCCTCCAAGCAATCAATGCTCTCTTATTTGGATGTGCTTGGCCTTCATTGTTATTGTTGTACCTGTATCCATTATCTGTAGATGCGCGTTCGAATCTTGAAGCACTCCTCAGTGCGCTCCTCTTCATCATTTACAAACACCTGCGATCAATAACACATATGGCCGGAGCAAGCGGTATCGAGCACTTTGCGTTTTAATCACCACACACTTATGCTAGACCCGTGTTACGTCTGTCTGAGCAAATGCAAATGGCTATGCATGGTTTCATGGAAAATGCAAGGAATTTCCTCCAAATTACCTGACATGCTATTGGCCAAGCAACAGCCAAAAATGGGGGCTTTAATCCCACAAAAAACACATCTCTCCCTCTCCATGATGGAAAACAAAAATCCCATTCCGTTTGGCACTGTGAGCAAAAGAACAACAGTGCAGTTTTCTTGCCTGGAAGATGGTGAGTCACAAGTAAGCAACACCTACCAGCACGTCCAGGATGCCAGTTGTCGCCGCGCGCGCATCAAAAGTCAGCCCTAGTGGCCGTGTGGCACCCCCTGGGAGCTGTAGCCTCGGCGGAGTGAACTGTAAATGAAGCAAAGCGAAGGAACAAAATTGCAAGCAGTGTCAAAGGAGAGGGAGTGAAAAGTGACAGCTTCGGTGGAGTGCACTGCGCAGGAGACAAAGAAAAGGTGCAGACAATGCGAGCATAGAGCACTCCCCAATTAAACCAAGGAGAAGGAGGGGGAAAGTGACAGCCTTGGTGGAGTTCATTGCGTAGCAATGCGGGCAAAGTCACATGAAGGGAGCTCGGACGCAACCAAGAGTCCGCATGATACGGTGTAGGATCCTTCTCTTTACCATGGATCTGGATGTCATGTTCAAGACAACCTAAGATAGCCTTCAAAAGAAAAAAGTCTTCCAGGGGGCGAGAGGGAGCTTTTTAAAGCCTCAAATTGGGTACGAAGGATTTCAAGGCCAACGCTAGAAACTTCGGTTTAGGCTTGCTGACTTGCTGACACCCCCTTATCTTAACGTGTGCGATGAAACATTGCTACAAAAATTTTTTGCCAATGGTTCTTGTTGCATTCTAAATGTTACACTATCAGCATAACTGTATTGGGCTCCAAAGAATGTTGAAACCCAATTTCAAAAGACTGGTTGGATCTTTGAGGCAAGGTCTGCTGCGTCTGCGCAATACACGGTGCAAATGTTTTCAGGGATGCAAACAAGACTTTGTGCAACCTCAGAGGTGCTGCCGCGTGCAGTGAAAGGATTTGGTGCAGTAATTACAGAGGGGTTTATCTGAGGCCTGGACATAGGTGTATTTTGCATGTTCCCTGCATTGATGTCCCATAACGGGCGGCTTTCAAGCTTGTCCTCTGGTGGCACCAGGATTTCCTGCCAATTCTAGAAAGCATGCCAAATGAACCGCAGCGTGAACCTCACTATTGACCATTACATTTCCACACTTGACCACCCACTGCACCAAATTGGGTGATATTTTGTGATTTGTAACCCCTCATCAAAAATATAACTGCAAAAGAAATGGAGTGAAAAGACCTAGTGCTTGGCCAGATACTGAATTCCAGTCATTCACCTGAAAATCCAGCACAAGGGGTGCCAAAAAAGTTATTTTATGACTTCCTTTCCTTTTTTGGAATATGCAGGGTGTTAACACAGTATATGGGGGTTACAAACGCAAGGCTTCTGGGAGTATAAAATGGTCTCAGGGTTTAGGGTTTCGGGTTTTGACTTTTAACCCTAAACCCAAAAACCTCAACGATACATGAGTGACCAACTATTGTTTTGGGGCTCCAAGCTGTCAAATGAGCTGGTACTGCAGCCTCCATTGAAACCAGAGGCTTCAGACTGCTCTGCGAGACAAACACAAGCAGTCAAACCATGCAGGTGGAGCATGGTTACACTTTTGTCACCATCGCTCAGAAAATCTTTTTTTTGGAGCAAAAGAACTTGCTGCAGAGTGCAGAAACAATTGGACAGGGAAGGTTTAGAAGATGAACCTAGCTTAAGCTTAAGCTTAATGTGTCAGAAGCATTCACGCTCACACGCACACACACACACATATATATATATATACACATACATACACACATATATACACATGTGTCAGAAGCATTCACGCTCACACATACACACACACACACACAAACACACATATATACACACACACCTGCAGCAGCCACGGCTGGTTGCAGCGCATCGTGAATGTGCGGAACGCAGGGTAGGGGTTGGTGTAGCTGATCTTCTTGTTGGCCACGGCCCCCACCGGGATCTCCATCTCGAAGGTGCGCGTGACCAGGGGACCCAGACCCTCGGCTGCTACAATGAGGGCGTACACAAGTTCCCTGCTTTCAACGTCCACGATGTGCACCTGTGGATAAGGAGGGGGCGACACATGTTTTTGTAGAGGTGCGCTATGCATTCGCAGTCAGTGCATTGGCAGTCTGCGCATGGAGGAGCTTTGCTCCTGACGTATTGTGAGGTATGCACCTGATGTAAAGGTGAAGAAGGTCATGAGCTGCTGTGCAGGCAAGCAACCTGGCGGCTAGCACTGTGTTAAGGCTGAGTCGTGTGTTGAGTTGGGGAGCGGGGTTTGGGTGCGCTCCGCCGGTGGAAAAGCTCTCTCTCTCTCTCTCTCACACACACACACACGGACATACAGACACATGGACATTTGCTCACCTGGACGTCCTTTGGTACAGCCGTCACAGGCTTCAACGTCAGCAGCACCTCAGTGAGAGAGCCTGCCACTAGTACAAACATTTGCTCACCTTGATGTCCTTTGGTCCAGCTGTCACGGGCTTGAACGTCAGCAGCACCTCAGTGAGAGCGCCCGCCACTAGCACGAATGAGTCGGGTGCAACCTGGATAATGCAACACAACAGAATCGGTTGTTTTGTGTGCAGGTAACCTCAATGGCACTGGCCAGATCACAGCCTCTATGACACCAACACGCACATCCTCCTCAACATCTGGTAACAATGTATTTGCAGCGTTACCTTAAACAAAGATCGTGGAACCCAAAATGTGATCAATCCTTTTAATCAAGCGAATCTAATAATTCTTTACCAACTCATGCACAAGTTCCAGCACCAACAAACAGCTTGAAAGCATGCACAACTGACGAGACACCTGCATAACCACTTTTGCAACCACACATTCACAGCTCATGAGAGGGGCTCCGTGCTTGCAAACACAAGCATGCGTTGACACTTTTTCAGACAGGCTCTGTGCCTGCAAACTCAAGCACGTGTTCATACCTGTTCATAAGATTATGAGAGAGGCTGTGTTTGTAAGCACAAGCATGCACCTCTTTTGCATTTCCCCCTGATTGCGCACGCGCACACACACAGACCTGCAGCTCATCAGGGTGAGTGGCGTATGCTGCCACGCGCCTTGACATCATAGCTCCGCGCACCACCACACTGGCGACGCTGGTCTGGCCAATCATGGCCCGCATGTCCACCTTGCGCAGGCTGTGCACAAACACCTGCACACAACACGCAAGAGAGGTACTGATCCGCACAGCCAATGGGATGGTCTGGCGAATCATGGCCCACATGTCCACCTTGCGCAGGCTGTGCACAAACACCTGCACACAACACGCAGGAGAGTGACTGATCCGCACAGCCAATGGGATGGTCTGGCAAATCATGGCCCGCATGTCCACCTTGCACAGGCTGTGCACAAACACCTGCACACAACACGCAGGAGGAAGTTTGCTCCTGTTCCAGAGCCATGGTATGAGTATCCAGTGCTGGCCTGGTTGACCCTGGCCCACGTGTACACTAAGAGTGGACACTTTCGATGTACAAACCCTAGCAAGCATCCTCCCCAATCTCCTGCCAAAAAGGGTTGATGTGCAGTGTGGTCAGCAGGCTGCAGTGCAAAAAAAAGGTTGCCTCGCACAAAACAGACTTCTACGCTGTGCAGCATCAACACGCGCTGCGCGAAGCTGCTGACCAATACAGCAACTACAACAGCCTCACCATGGACAGAACATAGGCTGGGCGGTTACTGCATCTTGTGTGGCGGACCTGGGGGCCGTGCCGGACCCAGAACATAGCAAGATGGGTCCCTGATCTGGTGGTGACTGATTGCATCCTCTAACACACACAACTCTAGAATTCAGAGCAGCGATGCGCGTTCAGGCAATTCCCAGTTGCACAGGTGGCTGCTAGTACTATCATACTAATAATGGCTAATACTAGGCTTTTAATGTTGTGCCCCTAGAGGACTACTTTTACTAACACGTATGTCTAGTATTTGCACCATAGTGCATGCATATGCCGAGCATTAGCAAGGCCTGGCAGCAACCAGTCTTGAAGGAAAGCAGTGGGTACTCTGGTACAGGCAAGGCCTTGGTACCTTAGTAGCTGCATGTTTCCCAATTCATGATGCTGATATTTTGACACACACACGTACGCACCTGCCAAACCTCAATGGGGCGTGCTAGCAGCCGGTCTCCGTACAGGATCACATAGAAGTGGGTGACCTCGGGCGCAGGTCCGCACTTGTACTTGATGAACACCTGCAACCCATTTTGCCAAGATGCCATGGCCAATTAAACCAAAGGCACAAGGCTGGAGGAAATCAGGGTTATGTCCCACTGCTCAACATCACTTCAGAACAGGGTGGAGACAAACAAGGGCAAAAGATAGGGGTGCACGAGATAAGATTCAGAACAGGGCGGGAGATGAGGGGCATGTTCAACAGGGATCAGATCAACATTACTGCACTTGCAAGTGTGTCAGTGGAGACGCAGCCTCACAGGTGTCTGTCAAGGGCAACAGAACAGGAGAGGTGTTTGGCACATGAGGGGGTGACCTTGGGGTTTGCACGTGTGTTGGATGCACACCCGCAACTGAACATAACAGGGTGCGCTAGAACGCCTGCCATCTCATCGGCAAATCCCCCCCCCCCCTCCTCACGCAAACACACCAACTCACACACCCAGACATCCACGCATGCGCACCAGGGTTGCACCATTTTCCAGTGTGCCAAAACAAGTCCTTGAACGATACAGCCCTGACGTGCACGCACCTCGTCGCGCGTGCCCGGCCCTCCCGCCAATGGGCTGCTGCCGGCACCCGTGACCACATCTGGGTGCGACGCAGCCGCAGTCAGGGAGCGCGCAGTAGGGCCGCTGAACATGGTGGCCGCGGCTCCCCCTGACAAGTGGCTCAGGTTGATGACCTGGCGCATGAGCTCACGCTCTGGGTGCGAGAACCTGTAAAACACCATTTGGGCAGGGGGTGGTCAGGCATGCTCGAGTTTGGGACAGGAGCGGACATGGTCAGGCGTAGTCAGGCATGCTCGAGTTTGGGACAGGAGCTCATGACCTGGTAGAAATGTTATTTTTCCTCCTGCGCAATAACAAGCGGAAGGCCCCTGCATGATTCAAAAGCTTGCGCCTGGAGAGCAGGCGCCTGCGCAGCAATGAGTGCAGGAACTTGAAACAAGGAAGCGCTGAGGCGTGCTGTGCTTGAGGATCCATTGCCCTGCAGGATGGACTCAGCTTTGGTGATGATTGTGTGCAGGCATGAAGCCACTCAGTGAGGCTAAATGAGACCTTTGGAATGGGCAGGCTGCAGGTAAAGAAGTCCCATCAAGCAAATCACAGTGAGGCTCAGGAGACCTCTCCGGGACGAAATGTATGAAGTGGACAGGCTGCAGGTAAGCACAAGTCCTATCAAGCAAACCACAGTGAGGCTCGGTGAGGACGCCTAGCACTTCCACACCTACATGCACAATCTTTGACACGTCCAAACCGCATGACGAAAGCAACAACCCATAGATGCACAGCTTCCCAACCACGCACGAGTGAGCGTTGGCTACAGGCCGGCCACTGCTCACCTGAAGGTGCGATCTATGATGAGCGGCTGTGGCGCGATTTGTAGCTCCAGGACCCCCACAGAGTGACCATGGCTTGCGCTTACAATGTCCAGGCTGACTAGGCGGCCGGGACCAGTAGGTGTGCTGCTGGAGAAGGGGCAAAGGGAGCTGTACACGCTGAGTGGCATTGAAGGTGCTTAGGGACACCAGAGATGCTCTCACACATTTCCTTCCACATCTTACACATGGAAAGCACTTTACTGCTGGGGCAGGAGCAAAGGGAGCTGTGCATGCTGAGTGACACTAAAGATGCCCTCGAGAACATCCAGCCAGGCAGGGAATGACAGATCCTGCAGTGTGTTGCTGGAGCAGAAGGGGCAAAGGGGCAGTATACGCAGAGTAACATCAAAGACCCTTCATGAGCATCCTGACTGAAAGGAAACATAAAAACAAGCATTGCTGCTAGGGCATTTACGTTTGGCGCTCCAGAGCTCAGGGGTGTGCAGTGCATTGTAGTTCAGTGCAGGATGCACGAGGAAGCAAGCAGCAGCAAGCAGGGCAGGGCTGCAGCGCAGAACTCCACAAAGCAAGCATTAGACATAGGCTCAGGGTGTGTGTGACACAAAAAAAAGCCTTGGTACAGATATAGTCTGTGCTTATAATGTACTCGCAGCAGTGTTCACTCCTGATTAGATTCACTGACTGATTCACTCCTGACCAGAGCTGGCTATACACTTAAAAACGTCTCCCAGGACCAATGGCGGAATGACAAGCCACATCGCACCCGGAGAAGCACTGGCTGCTCCCACATCCCACACGTCAACAGGGTTCTTACGTTTTTAAGGCTGGCTGTCGATTTTCTCCCTCAAGGACGTTACTGATCCCAAACACATGCGTTTGCTCCTTTTTGTGATGCAAACACCACCGCATTTATGCTAGTGCTACACACAAGCTGCTGCACTTGAGGAGCTCAGGCGTTGACGCGGCATAACGGTAGTGCTGCAAACACCCCATCACCCTCAAATACAGAATCAGCTTAGTTTATGACCGCGCTGCCCCCTGCACTGCTCACCTGGTTGTGGGTTGTGATGCAGTAGAGGGGGCATCCGCTGCTGCTGATGGCACTGTGGGCGGTCCAAAGCCTTGGGGTGGGTGCAGGGATTGGATCTTGAGGGGCAGCACCACGCGCTCATTGGCCTGGAAGGAAATGCAGGCAACGTTGGTGCTCGTTGGGAGATGCAACTCATCGATGATCCAAGTGGTAGGATCTCAGAGGTAGAACACAGTATAATTTCTGTCTGATGCGGAGTGCAGGAGGTGCTGATGATCACACACATATACACACGCATGCACATACACACAGCCACGTACATCTACCCACTCACTTATACACACACATGCATGCAGCTGCACACAGATTATCTTGAAGGGCAGTGCCATGCACCCTCTGGCCTGCAAGGATGGGCATAAATGCGAAAAAGGGACCAAGAGGCACGCCCTGCCTTCCCAACGGAACACATGGTAGAGTGTGTTAAGGGGCCACAATGGATGCTGCTACCAGAAGCACATGTCTAAAAGCACAGCCATGCCAAACCCTCACATCTGTGTTTCCACTGCTTGCACGAGAGCCTGCATGCACAGCCTGCTATTTCCCCTCTCTCCTTCAAACATTCTTCTCAAACAGAAGAAGCTGCATGCACGGCCTGCCATTGCCCCCCCTCTTTTCAAATGTATTAAATGAATACGTGTGCTCAACCATGGACAGACTGAGCTCTCAGTAAGCACCTTCTACTGGCTGATAAGCCCGCTGCTGTTCCCTACTCTTTCTTTCCCTCACCTCATCCTACCTATTCCTTACCTGTTTCAGACCGTTGCTGCTCATGTGTGTGCTTGTGTATGAAAGCCTCCAACATAAGCCTAGCTCTTTTGCTAAAGCTTGCTTGCAGGGACAAAGCACACTCACCCGCATGTACAGCCGATTGCCGCCCATCAGCTCTGGCTCCATATCCCTCTGCTGGATGCTTTCTGACCCAATGAACCGCACACGTGCGGCTTTCAGGCTACGATACTCCTCAGCCCGGGACAGAACAGACACCTCGCTGGGCGAGCTGATGCGCAGCTCAAACACCTGGTGTGTGTGTGTGTGTGTGTGTGTGTGTGTGTGTGTGTGTGTGTGTGTGTGTGTGTGTGTGTGTGTGTGTGTGTGTGTGTGTGTGTGTGTGTGTGTGTGTGCGCGTGTGCGCGCGTGCATGCTACTTCCCCTCTTACAAGCGAGCACATGCACATAAGTCTAAATTAATCGAGTGCTTCATTTCACTTTTGCTCAAAGCCTGCAATCGTGCAAATAGCCCGAAGCAAGAATCCAGGTATGTGTCCTCTAGAGGGAAGTCTGGTACGCTCGCACAACAGCCTCTTGGCCTCATAGCAGTCAGGCAAAGAACACGCAAGCTTGCCACACATAAAAGCAACACCCGTGGCCTTTGAGACGCTGCTGGAAAGAGTCAGGCTTTTGTGGGCTGCATAGCAGACCTAAATCTGTGAGGCCGTGTCCATGAAACCATCTGATCCTTCATCAAGTGAAGCATACATATGTATGCATGCTGACTTTTGTCGCTTGGAGCCCAATTGCATGCACGATAATGACAACACAAGAGTTTGCTTGGCAAGCATGAATGCCATGAGCTCTCTGAGGCCTCACCATTTCATGGCTGTATGGGTTGACAAAGGGGAATTCGTACACCATCGCCTCCCCATATGCAGGCTTGATGATCTGGCGAGTGACCTGCAGGCAGGACGGCAATGCGTCGCAATATGAGTACAGCGCCTTGACTCTGTTAGGCCAAATCAGAGGCAGTGCTTGGAGATACAGATCCCGCATGGCAAGCAGCCGGTGGCACAAAGTGTGACAATAATCTTCTCCCAGATCATAATTACCAACCGCCACCCAGGCCTACAATTAGACTGTGGGCAAGATCAGGTATTGTGTTGGCCTTGTTCCCAAGGGACTGAGGACCCAGGTTGCCCTCGTGCAACAGCACGGTGCCTACTTTGCCTGCCTTGTCTCTTTCATGAGAAGGAAGCATGGTGACAAGAACATGTTTGTTTGACCATTAGGCCGGACCAGGGGCAATGCCAGATCTGCTGTCATCAAACATTACCACATCCACAATGCCAGGTAAACAGCATGGCACTCCCAACATCAGGTGATCTGCTGCCACCAAATGTTGTGATGCAGCGAGATGAAGAACATCCCTAGTGGAGTGTGAGCCACCCACTTGATGGGAACAGGGAGGACACACACACACGTACACACACGCACACACACACACACGCACACACACGTACACACACACACGCACACACACACACCCGCACCCACACACACGCGCGCACACACACACACACACACACACACACACACACACACACACACACACCATGTTCTTCTTCAGCTGCTCCCGGATGAAAGCCTGCTTCTTGCGGGCTCGCGCGCTAGACACATCCACCAGCACCTGCTGCTGCACGCGCCGCGGCTCATCAGCCTGCGGGAAAGTAACCAGGTGCCCAGGTATACACGCTTCTCTGAAACTGCTGCTGTATGTGCATGGGCACTTTGGCCTGCATTGTCTGACTGCTGTTTGTGCATTGGTGCCTTGGCCTGCATGCAACCATTGAATTGTCTGGAAGGTACTTTTTCCTTTGCATCTGCGGCTGTTTGTGCTGTGGATCATCAGCCTGCAAGCAAGCAGCTAGGAGTTATGGACCTTCCAAAATTTGTAAATGCGTGCACAGCAATTCAACAGCCTGCTTAAAAAGTTGGCTATTGCTGGCAAGCAATGGATGAGAGCAGAAGGTGTTCTATCACGATGTCCTATTTAACAGACTTGAGACCACCTACTCCGCAGTATGAGACGTAACGAAGAGGTAAGGAGCAACACAACTCCAGCCAGGTAACTTTATGAATAAACATCAAAAACCGCCAAATCCATTTGACATAAGTCAAATACTGTGAAGGTTCGAGGCCTGTTGCCCAGCTAAAAGCCTCACAGCAACAGCGTTGTGAACTGAACAAACAACTTCAAGGTGCCAAAATCAATCTCAGCACAATCCTCCTGTGTGTGTGTGTGTGTGACTATCTATACTGCTCATTCATTGATCAGTCTAGAAAACTAGGCATTGACCCACACAGGTCTAAGAAACTTGTACAAAAGCTCCATGTCCATTCTGAGCAACATGCGCACAAACTTAACCCAACCAAAGGTGCCATTGAAATCAAAAATACTTGTCATAACCCTGGTGCCGCATGCTTCCAGGAACCCACCAGGCCCAGACAAGCTTCTCTCTTACCCTCTGGTGAAGGAGGCTCACGACTCTTTGAGCCAATGCGTCTCCTTTTCCTTAATCGATGTAAGGAGTCTTCTCACTGCCTCAGTGCTTGTTCTTTTTCCCTTTCCTGAGACCAATCCGTAAACAGTTGCAAATCCCGGCTTGTGTGCACTGATAGTGAAGTCAGCTACTTTGGCGCAATCCCTTTTGAGATTTATTTCATTATCATCATCATCATCATCATCAAAAGTACAGAGATCTTCCAAGGAGGATCTGAGCCAACATACCGATGGCATGCTAAGCTGCAGCTGCTGAGAGCCTTCATGGGGCTGCGAGATCTGCCGCAGCTGCAGCACACGCGCACACTTGCGCCTGCTGCGCGCCATGATGGCATTGTGCACCAGGACCTGCGGCGCATAAGGGAACAGGTTTTAATGAAGGGACATGAAGTGCATAGGTGAGGATATTGCTTGCTCCTTCGTGCCTTGCTGGCTTGCACACGCACATGCATGAGGTGCTTTTTTGCCATGATGGCATTGTGCACCAGGACCTGCAGTGCACAGTCAGAACAGTATTTAATATAGAGACATGAGGTACATAAGTGAAGATATTGTTCGCTCATCTGTGGCTTGCTGGCTTGCACACGTGCACGTGTGTGATGCATTTTTGCCATGATGGCGTTGTGCACCAGGACCTGCGGTGCATGATAAGAACAGTTTTTAATGAAGGAACAAGAGGTGGATAGGTGAAGACATTGTTTGCTCCTTTTGCCCCTTTGTGCCTTGCTGGCTTGCACATGCGCACGCATGGGGTTCTTTTGTGCCATGATGGCATTATGCACGAGATTTTGCGGTGCATCAAAACAACAGTTTGCAATGGAGGAATGAGCAGCCTCAGCACACCTAGCTGTATGCACTGGAAGCAACCATCTTCACACAGCAGCAAGGATGAGCTGCGAAAGACCCCAGCATCATGAAAGCAAAAGCAATCCTTTGCACATCTGTTGGTACCTTTCTCGCTTTTCTGTATGCATGCCAAGCCCGTCACATGCACGCAAGCCATTCCCTACGCGCATGCCACAGCAGTTGCATACACACAAGCCATTCCCAGAAAAGCCAACACATCAGTCACATCATGCAGCATGCAACAATCCTGCACAAAATGGATATCTGTTCCCAGCGCCACCCACCGCCTTCTGCTCGTTGTCCTGCAGCTGCTGCCGGCGCTTCCGCAGCTGTAGCTCAGGGTCCAGGATTGCGCCAAAGCCGCCATCCCACGCCTCAACTGCGCACTCCTGCGGGCTATCATAGCCCCCACCATAGCCATACATCTGCTGCTGCATCTGCTCAACGGCATCGGGGAGGTCCCCGTTAGCGAGCTCACGCGCGATGGGCCCGTGCACATCGTACCATGCGGCGCGGGCGCGCACGCGTGTACGCTTGCCAGTGGCAGAGGAAGGGCCTGTGCTCACGTCAGAAGCCTGTGTGTGTATGCGTGTGTGTGTGTGTGTGCCAGATCAGAGGCTGAAATTGGGAAAGGAATCGCAGGTACGTAGCAGCAGCATCCCTGCAACCAGCCAATGCATGCTGCTGCCTTTCCGGCTGTCAGCGGATGATCTGTGTGACCTGCGCGCTTGGTCATCGACTGCAACCAATTCAACTCACAACGCGACCGATGCCAAACCCTGGATATCTAGTACGCACATCCTACACACATCCTGGGCTCCCAGGCTGCATGGTGAAATAATGACCTCCCATCATCTGATTACTGTTGAAGCATACCTATTGGGACACACATCCCCAATCATGCTAGCAAGGAGCACACGAATTGCAATCAAGCCCTGGTCACGTCTTTGCTTCTGACAACAGGCCTTTTGCCAAAGGTGAGGCTGTTTTGACCTCACCTTTGCTGCATTGACCACCACTGGCAGCTGGTTTAAAGCACTGAGGCCTGCAACAGTGTCCATTTCTTTTGCTTCTTTGATCCACTCTCCTAACATTAGGGGCAGCTGGTTTGGAGCACTGAGGCCTACAAAGACATCATCAATCCTCCTTCCTTGTTGTCACTCTTCAACTTGACAGGGCTGCTAGGCAGCAACACTGACGCCTGCAATTGTCGTTCTTTCTGCCATTACTTTTCCTACTAAACGGGTGGCCAGGCTGGAACACTGAGGCCAGCTGCAGCATCTAGGCATCACAGCTTGTCATGTCTTCTGAAAGCATCTGGGCTGGAACACTGAGCGACAGCATCTGGGCATCGCCGCTTGTCGTGTCTCCGTTTCCTTATTTGATGCAGGGAGAGTTTCCTCTGCCTACATACTTCTCCTTTTCTTTTAAAGGGTAACCAAACATACCTTGGGTACGTTGCTGGTGTCCCTAGGTTCCTTTCCAATAACGATGGCCCTCACCACCACAGAACCCCTAGATAAGATGGTGGGGGCGGAGGTGTCTGAGGCACCGGGAATGGCTGCCTGCGCAAGTGCCATGAATCAAGTGAGGTGAGTACCAGGCACGAGTAATGAAGGAGCATAAGTTGAAAACGGCACAGAAAAATGGGTCAAGGTGAGTACCAGGCACGAGCAATGGCGGTGCTCAAGATAAAAATGGCGCACAAGAACGAGAAGTGGTGAGTTCAAGGCACGAGCAATGGAGGTGCATAAGATGGCAGGGCCAGCAGTGATGCCCAAGGCAGCTGTCTGGGTGAAAGTTTCAACTGACGGTCAACCTGCCGTGTGACAGACACATGCAATGAAGCAGATTCGGTGGCAAAGCCAGAGGCAGCTGCTTGCACGAGAGTCATGAGCAACGAGCAATACGAAGACCTCTAGTAAAAAAAGCACGTTATCCAAACAGGCATAGAATGGCAGCACTGGCAGTGTCTGAGGCTCAAGGGACAATTGTTGTGCACGCGTGCGCACACATGCACACACACACACACACACACCTGCAGAGCCTGTGGCTGTTGCTGCTGCTCGTGCAGCATGATGGGCAGCTCCGCCAGTGTCTCGCTGAATGGCCTTCCCTGGCGCAGCAGCGGCGATAGATCCAGCGTGGCGGAGCCCACCTAACAAGGACAGCAAGGTTTTGAACACACATTGAACAAAGGAACCTAGGCTTTTTGCCTGTATGTGCAATTCGCCCTGGTGCAGCAGCGGATGCACAAAAGATCCTGCATGGCGGTGCCCACCTGAAGAGCAGGAGTGCATATGGCTCTGAACCAACAGAACATGCGAGCTGGACACATTCAGGCAGGCAGGCATGGCTTTCATGGAGTCCCAGGAAGTGGGAAAGCGTTTGGCACTTTGCTCCAGCTTCTGCCTGGCAGGATGACACATGCTGCGTCTCCCATGGTGTGAGTGTGTAAGCACGCACCTGCAGCAGTGAGTCTCCGTCCCACACATCCAGGCTGAGGCTGCGTGATGCCAGGTAGGCAGCAAAGGTCATGTGGGCCTCATGCGCAGCGGAGGCAGGGCTCTGGCCTGGGTCCAAAGGCCCCACACTCCCATCCAGCACGTACTTGATGAGCACGCCTGCGCGCATGAAAAACCACACACGATGCAGGCAATGTGTCGTGCTTGATGGTTTTAAATGCCTGGCTCCAAGGGCCTGACACTCCCATCCTGCACGTACTTGATGAGCACGCCTGCGCGCATGAAAAACCACACACGATGCAGGCAATGTGTCGTGCTTGATGGTTTTAAATGCCTGGCTCCAAGGGCCCGACACTCCCATCCTGCACGTACTTGATGAGCACGCCTGCGCGCATGAAAAACCACACACGATGCAGGCAATGTGTTGTGCTTGATGGTTTTAAATGCCTGGCTCCAAGGCCCAATACCCCCATCCAGCACATACTTGATGAGCACGCCTGCGCGCATGAAAAGGAGGCACTCGATGTCCAATGCCCTGCGCGATGCAGCTGATGCATTGCACGCCTCGGACCAACATGCCATGCTCATCTTCTCTGTATCGTTCCAATTTTAACATATGTCCCGAAGGACCAACATGCCATGGCCATGATGCTCCTTCCATGACAGGTAAGCGTGTTAAGTAAGCAGATAAGCTAACGAGGCACCTTGGCATACACGCCTTGAGGCATGTTTGTCTTCAACCCCGCGTCTTCAAAAGCCCAACCTGCTGTCGGCTTACCTGCTTTCTGTCAGGTGGAGTGCTTACATAAAAAGGTGATTTGAAAGCCCAAATCTGGTGTTTCAAACGCCCAACCAGCCGTCTACTCACCTGCTCCCTTCCTGGAGGGATGGTTGGTGACCAAGATGCGCGTGGAAGCGGAGGCATCTGCCGCAGCTGCCGCAGCTCCCAGGGGGGACACGCCTTGGCTCCCCGTCGTGATGGGGGCTTGGAGCTGGGGATGGGGCTACATAGCAAGAAGCATTCATTTGCGTTTGTGTAATGGTGACTGTGATTGGAAGCTGAAGGCTCATGCTGCATGCTATGTGTGCATGCCACGCGTGCATGTGTGCGTGTGTGCATGTGTGCTGCGCCACCAGCTTCAAAGACAACAGTTTGGTGGCAAGCATATACCAGAAAGCGTTGCCTCGCGATCCCTTTGGGGACATTATGATCCATAAGAGGCAAACGCTTTTGCCACAAGGACCGTTTGTTTGTGAAGAGCGAAAGGCTTTGGGAAGAGCGGTAGGAAAGAAATGAGGAAGAATACAATCGTTTGTAGCATCAAGCCTGCTTGCAACTCAAACGCCGGGAGACCAAGTGTGCGATCTTGGGTGACGCCCCTGCAAATGGACCTGCTGAATGCCATGTGCAAGCAACGTCCGGGAATGACTCCACAATTCAACAAAGAAACACTTGAGGGGCAGGTGCTTGCCACAGGACGCGTGGCCCTGGAGAGTTGCACTCCTCACAAGACTTGCACAAGGGCTCACAGGGCCGGAATAGTCTCCGACGATTAAAGAAGGTATGACGTGGTTCACCAAACTTTTGAAACATGCGTGAATGGCATGTAGCATAGCTTTGGCTCAGAGCCAGGTGTGACTTGAACTACCTACCTGCACCAGGAAGGCCATGTCGGTGGTGGTTGGCGGGAAGTGGAAGAACTGGAAGGTGAAGTACAGGGACTGCAAGTTCGCAGGCGCGTTCAACGTCTCATGGTGCCTGCAAATGCAGCAAGCAGCGACACACTGTCACACTTCAGTTGTTCAGAGTCCAGTGGCAACTGCAAGTGCAGCAGCATCCTTGCAACTCTTCAGTGACACAAAACATGGGACGACACCCATGTGAATGAAATATTGAAGGTGGTGTGCAAAGGCTGCTGGCTGGCACGCCTGGCGCATTCCAAACACCATGGTGCCTGCAATTGCAGCGACAATTTCTCAACAAAACATGGGACAACTTCCATGTGAACAAAGAACTGGAAGTTGATGTGAAAGAAACGGCAGGTAGGCAACTGTAGTGGTGTAAGTAATTGGAAATTTTGAACATGGCATCGGAATTAATTGTTCATCGCTTTCATGGGCCCTCACACGTTAAAACAGGCGCGTGCAAAATCTTGTGGTGCATGCAAGCGAAGCAGCACTTGTGCAAGAGTTGAGGGACACAAAGTATGGGATGATCCTAGCAGATGCAAAAAGAATTTGGCTGGAAAGATTGATAGCTGACAGGCGTTTCCAGAGACCACACAGCCTCAAAACAGGGGCACAAAACTGGTGTAGCTGGGCTCAAAGCATCAGCAAACAAAAAAGACCGTAAGAGTACAAGGGAAGAGCTCTATTTCCGTGGACCAGCCAGAGTTTGGTCTGCACCACAAAGCATGATGGTGTAGATGATAAAGAAGCGCAGCCAGAATGACCAAGTGGACAATGCTTTGTCAACCCAGCAAACCTAGCTGAGGAGGCACTTCCCAACCTGTTATCAGAGGTTCCCAACAAGTACACACTCACACACCTGTAAGACAAGATCTGGAGAACCACGTCAGAGGCGGTGCGTGAGTCCCTGGCTTCAATCGCAAGGTCCGCAGGATAAGATCCCAGGGGCCTTCCACTGCCAGAAGCACGTAGTGTTGCCTGCTTGCACACATAAGCAGCAAACATATTGAGCAAGGCGTATTTTCCTCATTCTGGACAGCCAGTATGTTGCAGCCTGGGGAAGAATGACTTCACAGGCAACAGCACAGGCAATGCATCTGCAAGGCTCATCAAAGCGCAAGCCGCTGCTTCCCCTTAAAACACATAAAATAAAATAAAGTCCGGAGCGCGCGATATGCAAATGTGTTCATATCCTACGTTCTGGATTCCGCATCCAACACAGGTTGCATCTTCTTCCTCATCCACAACTGCAACTGCATTTGTGTCTGTATCAGGATGGAAAAAATGCAATTGTGTTATTCCTACTGGCAGGTCATATCCAGAAACTGTAAGTCAAAGCCACACAAATAATGACTGCGGAATGAAGAATTTGCCACCATTTTCACACCCCCCCCCCCCACACATATATGCACACTTACACACACACTCACCTGCACATCCTCAGGCAGTGCATCAACCATGCCCGCATCGACCAGCTGCTGCATCTGCTGGCGAGAGGGAGCCTACAATACAACGGCCGGAAGAGGTTCATAGGAAACAGGGCGCAGGGAGCAGGGTAGTTGCATCTCGATTTGACACTGCAAGGGGCCTTGAACATAAGGTGCCACTGCACAGAGGCAGGTCTTGGCAATGAGGCACCGGAATGCGAAGGGTCTTGAGATGCACAGCGCCAGGAGCACTAACGCTATGTAATGCTTGCGGCAGGTGGAGGAGTTTGAGGGAGAGTCTGAGGCGACTCAAAAAAGGGTTTCAGGCGCCGGAGAGTGAAGCGACTCAAGATAGGGTTCGTGGCGCTGGGGTTTGAAGGGACTCAAAGATGCACAGTGCCAGGAGGAATGTGCATTAACACTCGAAAAGGTAGGAAGTTGAAGATATGCGCAGCTCGCAATGCATGACCTGCACTCTGGCCTGCGGTCTTACAAATGCGGTGGATCCATGCACGATGATTCGCCTCAGAGCTATTGATGCATCAGGCTCATTATCATCAGATATACTTATGCACCATGCTTAAAGCATCACCACAGTGCACCCTGATCAGAGCACTCCATATGCATCATGCAAGGCCTTAAAGCGAGAGCTACAAGAGCTACAAGGGCACCCTGCAGGGCTTGTCTTCAGCTTTTGAAGAGCTATAATGATGCCTTCCAATCCAAAGCACCACAAAGACAAACTTTTGTCAAAAAGGGACTGACACATCATTCCATGCATGGGCAACACTCACTTTGGCTGGCGTTTGCCCAGGAGGCACAGGGCCACCGACATAAGCGCTCTGCCGCCCAAACTGATCTGTGGGAGGTAGGTCACGGAAGCGCTGGAGCTCCTCGTCAGAGAGCAATGAGCGCCTCTGCGCACGCATGCATGCATACATTGGGTCAGTGGATCCTCTGCTCTTTATTGCTCCCTGCCTCGCTCTGTAAGCACACACTGGATTAGAGAATGAGCTTATGGTCTGTGTGTGTTGTGTTTGTGTGTGTTTTGTGTGTGTGTGTGTGTGTGTGTGTGTGTGTGTGTGGGGGGGGGGGGGGGGGGGTGGGAGGGGGCTGTTTCAAGACATTTGCTAGTTAGTATGTTGTGAGCAGTATGATGCGGATTCAAAGATTCAAGGATTGTGGTAGGAACATGTGCGGTTGCTTCCGAGTGCTCGTCCCTTTTATTTGTATGCAGACACACAGGGTTGGGACAGCCAAGGTGGAGGACACAAACTCCCCGGGTCAATTTGTTGCACATGCAGCTAAGCCATGTTTGGCACTGCACAGATGAGGCACTCCTACAACTGATGAGCAGAAGCAAACTGTGGCCTTTTGCACGTGCAGCATTCAATCAAAGCAAGCAGTGAGCAAGTCCAAGTCCAGTCAACATGCATGCAGCACTTTGAACATCGAATAGTACTATAGCGTAGAGGCGCCTCCTCGGTGAAGCCCTAGCTAGCTTGCTAGTTAGGGGACCTTTCCTTAATGCACGCAGCTGGACCTGGCTTGCGTAGACTTTTCTTTTTCTTCACTAGCGCAGAGGCATGTTCATGTTACCGGCACGAACAAAACAAACTTACAAGAGTGGAGGAGAGTTAGCTTCCTTGGCCCAAGCTTTGCGGCCACACTCAAACCGACAACCCCTGTCAGTTGGATTGATGCACATATCCCCCCCCCCTCCCAAAATGACATCAGCAATCACATCCACACCCAAGTGTGTCTTTGTACTCTTCAGTGCTTTCGTTGCACCACATGCCTGATGAACTGAAACACCAGACCTGCTGATCTCCATTACCTTGAGATGCTTATGTGTGCATAATGGTCATAATGGTTGAAGGATCTATACGTGCCAGGCAAAGCAGTCCAGTCAAGCAGGCCCGATGATCCACCTTATTCAGGGTGCTTTGCTGTTGGTAACCAAACAACTCATGCACACACATGCAACACAAGCTAATGAAAGAACCATGGCACCCTTACCTCCCACAATCTGCCATATGTAAAATGCAACGTGGCTTTCATTGCCACTCATTCCACTCACAGGGTGCTCTTCCCTATCTCTAAAAATTGGCTGCAGGTTGTTGACGCCAGGGGAAGGGGGGTGAGAGATGCGGTTGGGGGATGACCGCAGCGAACCCTGCACTTGCTTGGACACATCCAGGCTCTCCCGCAATTGCTTCCGCTCCTGTAGACGACACCAAATGCATGGGTCATGGAACAGGCAGTGAGGGCACGCATGACTCCTTCACTTGCTTGGACACATCCAGGCTCTCCCGCAGTTGCTCCTGCTCCTGTAAACAGCAGCATACCCAAGGACCATGATACAGAGAAGGCACAGATAACGCGATTCTTTATTAGAGGTGGGTATGGCTTGGCAACAATACCCACTCACACCTAGCAGCCAACCACATATTTGTTGGGCTGCAATTAAAGGACTCTGCAGCCACACAAGCAGCACCTTTGAGCCACACAAAGGGTCCTTGCAGCCCCATATATGAGGGATATGATGTGGCCAGGCAACCATTGCCTTGTCTGCAACAGCAGCGCCAACAATGTAGCCACAAGAAAAAAGTAGCTGGCAGCCACACGAGCAGCGCCTTGCAGCCTAACAAGGGGTGGCTTGCAGCCACACAAGTCTTGCCTTGCAGGCACACACATCCATGAGAGGCCATCCAAGGGGGCATGGCAGCCAACCAAGCAGCGCCTTATAGCCACTCAAGGGTTGCCATAAAGCAATTACAGGGGTTGCCTTGCAGCCACCCAAGCAGACCCTTGCAGCGGCACAGAGGGTGGCTTGCAGCGATACACAAGGTGCCTTGCCTAAGCCAGACAAGGGGGGGATTGCAGCTACAACACACACGTGCATGCAACCTTACGCACGCCCCAAATTTCATGCCATGGCCCATTATCTGTGGGTGATAGCCTCATGGTCTGGAAGAAGAGAACAAAATGAGGAAAGTGAAGCCGTCCAAAGAGTCGCGAGAAGAGACAGATTTAGCCAGGCCTGCTGATCACAACCTTGTGTGCAGAGCAGATCAAGGCAAAGCAGTTGGATGCACTGGTTGCTGTTTTGGAAACAAAGGGCAGATCAATCCCAATGCTGCCAATGACCAAGCATGTGCTGAAGTGCTTGATTTATTCCTCAATCAGAGGCATGCTATAGAACAGGGAGTCATTTCTGACTCAGTAGCCAGGCTTTCATCATCAGGCAACAAAACATGTGCAGAAGGACAGTGTCCAAGGAGAAATCCTAGTCTAGCTTTGCTTGATTTTAGAAAGTGCAGAAATAAAGAGCTAAAGTTGGAGCCCATGTGCACGCTGCTCTGGATGTAAAAACGATACTGTTTGCCAACTCCCCAAATGACTATCCTATGCTCTGTGATTGCGTTAAGGAATGGAACACACGTGCGCTTGCACACGCTTGCATGCACACACACACACAGCACGAAAGAAGGTCAGGCCCACCTCTCGCAGGTCGCTCACAGCTTTGGTGAGCAAGTCAAGCTGCTGCTGCATGGCCGCAGTGAAGCCATGCATGGACTCTCTGGGGTCCTGCAGATGCAGGCCAAAGTGCACACCAATTGCAAGCGAGGAAGCAAGAAAGAAATGGTGTACTGGATGGAGCAATTAACGGACCTTCTGATGTCCTGCGAATGCCAGCCCATGCGCACAGCCATTGCAATCAAAGGGACACAAAAGAATAAGATCCATTGTTACAGGATGAAGTTGTTAAACAACAGTGAAAGATCAGGAAAATCCTGACTTCTTTCCCTCCTGAAAAGGAAGCACACTTGATAAAAATCACAAGAACACCCTGGCATACACACAAGTGTGCCATACAAAATTATATCATCCCACAGAAATACTGTTTTTGGGGGGTGGGGGATGAATGCGGACATCAGAAAAGGTAATTACTTTTGGGCGTGCGGGAAAGTGTGGGGTTGTGACAATAATTCTTTTTAAATTTTTAGGAGCTTCCCTTTCTTAGTAAGTAGGAGCAAGAGCGGCAGCAGAAGGCACAGGCCAATCAGCTCAAGCTGTTGATCAAGCAGCTTGACAAAAATGCAGAGCTGCGTTCCTCAAGTATATATAATACGTATTGAGAGGGACTGTGTATCCTGGGTTAGTCTTTATATCTAGGAGCATCCTACATGTCTTGCAACTTTTGCAGCTTGACATTATACCGACTGTGATTTGTTCGACCTTTCTTTGTGGGGTACTAGCAAAAGGTTGTCGGAGCAGTGTATGAAATGAATATTACGCATTTTTTGAAGAGCAACATTTTTCTGAGAGTGGAAGGGAGTCTCAAGCAGGTCTTTGTTTTTAGCAGCTGCATGTGCAGCCCAGGGATGTCATAAACAGCTCAAGAGTAGGGCAAGAAGGGGCTGATTGCCCCTGCGGGAACATGCAGGACACCACAAAATAAATGTTAAGGGGGTTGCGGGATTAAGGCGGGATTTGTTACATATTTTTTTTCAGGGGTGCAGAATGATCCACATTATGCACGGTATATGTTAAGTACAGATTCGACTGAGAGGGAATAGGTGTCTGTATCTGCCAAGCATGCGCTAGGAGGCACAACCTTTGAACAGCACATGTTAAATCATTCAAAAAAAAACAATCAAAAACCTGCACTCAAGAAATACTGAATGCATACTTTTATATATGAGTCCGATCAGAAGGGTGAGAGGGTTGCTGGGTCGGGCTCCTTTAAGTTCCCCTCTCCTCCTTCCTGGATTTCCAAAGTAATTTCTACAGAATTCCAAACATATCATCGGATGGCTGGGCTTAAGGCCTGCCAATGGACACCCTTTTGAAGGAAAAAAGGTGAAAAACGGCTCCTGTATGCATGACTGAAAATCAGTGTCACATGTGCAAGGGTGTGAGCTGCGAGGGGTGTGGAAACAAAGGTGCAGCATACCAATCCCAAATCTAAAATTTCCAAGATTTGAAATTTACATGATTGTTTGGTGAAGTTTAAGGTAGCTGTTTGTGGGCGTAAGCCAGTCGTAAGCCGGTCGTGGATGCCTGGCAGGACATGCATGCATGCATGGGTGTCCGCATCTTAGGCTTTGCCCCACTTCTCTGCTCTTTGTATTGTAGTTAATATATGATGAGAATGAAGACGAGTGGGAATTGAAATAGGAGCAGATCAGTACCCTTACTGTAAGGTAGGGGCAAGGGAGAGCAGCTGAGCTTGCTTTGGGTTAGTCACAAGCACAAGCCAAGCTTATTTTGGGTTAGTCACATGCAGAAGCCACAGTGTGAATGTCACGGCCATCTAAAATCTGTAGAGACCAGTCCTCATTTCAAGAGAGGACATGTTCCAAGAAAGAAACAGAACCATAGGGAATTCCTCATGCTGCTACTGCTGCTGCAGGATATTCCTGTTGCAGGGTGTTGTGAAGGAGGCAGTATCTTTGTGTCTCAACAGTTCATGCAACCAGGTGGACATAGGAACAATCGACACGCATGCACCAGCCTAAAAAACAGTGATATGCACCTGAAGATCAATGCGATAGGGCAAAAAAATCTGGCTCATTGATTCTGACTTTATGCGTCTAAGTGCGCGCACACCCACATACGCACACACACCCACAATACGCACATATTGAGGCGTAGGAGCGGGAGTTGGTTCAGGAGGCGTTCGCGGGGTCCAATCGGGAATAGGCTGAGGGCCTGCTGCAAAGGCAATGGTGATGGCAATGCTTTTAGACAACCTGAAACGAAAGGTAGCACAGCCAGACTGCTTTGGCTCTTCTCAACTTGACTTGAAGTATTAAACCATCAATGGCAATCATACACACTCATGAGGGACACAAGCAAGCAGTCTCCTGCAGCATATATGAGCTTGCAAACATAGCACTCATGGGCAAAAGCGACTGTCTGAGTCCAAAGGCAAAAAAGCGCTGCATACATGTTCTAATGAAAAGCCAGCGACGCTGTCCTCATCTCTGGAGCACAGAGAATGCGGGTACAGCAGCAAAGGCACGAAAGGCACCTTCTGAATGCAAACCTTTAATGAGACATCGGACTGGGCTATCCTAATCCATTCCAAAGACAGTGACCAGGCTTTCAGGATCCATTACAAATGCAATGTGAGCTCTCAATGACACATCGGACTGGGCTTTCCTGATCCATTCCAAAGTGCATGGGCTTTCTTGATCCTTTATGCTACCAATGCAATGTGAACTCTTAACGAGACATTGGGTCTGCAAGTCCCGATCCATTCCAAATACACACGCCTAGAGGCTCTGGTGAGGAGCACGGCCCGTCATCAACTTCATGGCAGCAGGGGCGGAAGGCGCATGCCTGTTTGCCAAGCAAACTTGTGCGCACTCATCCAGATGGGGTGCCTCCCTTACTAAAAGACTCTGCCCTCCCACAGTGCGTGCCCAATTAGTTGTGTGTATTGCCCAGTACACCCCATTTCCTCCTTTGTGCTCTGTCACTTTGAGCTAAAACGATAAGATTCGATACCATTGTGTCTCCCTTTCCTTGAATGATGTAGGAGGAGATTGCTTTGCCCGCGCAGCTTTTTTTTCTTTTTCTTCCTTCCCATACCCACCTGGAGGAGGCACAGGCTGAGGTACAGGCAGGGGCACAGGCTGGGGCACAGGCTGCACCATAACCATAAAACAGTCATGTGTGTGTATGTGTGTGCGTGTGTGCGCGTGTGTTGTGTGGTGCTAAAAAAAAAGTAAAAAAAACTATGCTAGCTAGGTCCAGCTGCATGTGTTAAGGAAAGGTTCCCTAATTAGCAAGCTAGCTAGGGCCTCACCAAAGATGCTTAAGGAGGTCATCTGTCAAGAGATATGACGATCAGGCAAGCACCAGGCCAAGCATGCATGCAGAGAACAGCGCACCAATACGAGGCTTAGACTGGTCTGCCATTATGACAAGGATCATTCCCTTTCTAACCCTTTCATTACTGCGTTGTTACTTCCTTCCTTACAACAGGATGCCGAGACCCTGCTTCAAAAATATCAGGCACAGGAACAACTACTTTCTGCGTCCAAACCCCTATCAGCAGTGCTGAAAAGTTACCTGGCTTCCTGTGGGTACTAAGCTAACAAATTCGTGATGGAATTTGGGCAGCCACTTTCAAAGAGGAGCGGCAACTGCTCTCTTTAGAAAAAAACAGAATGGTCGCCTTAGCATAGTTGCGACAGAAAACCAGGGGATAAGAGCACTGTTAAGTCTACCACGAGCTGCAGCAAAGACAGCCAAAATCACCAACATACAAAAATATGTACACACACCACTGGTACTGGCGGCGGCACCGGCATTGGCCCTGGCACCGGCAGTGGTGCAGGCGTTGGCTGAGGCAAAGCAAGCTCCCTCTTCTGCTCAGTAGGGTGGCGCTCTGCGTCTACATACATGCAGTGGTGGGTTTGAAGATGGAGGCATGCAATCATACAGGCAAGGGTCCAGGCCATTGCGTGGATGTATTCAGGCCATTGCGTGGTTGGTGTTCATGCCATTGCGTGGTTTGTACTCATGCCATTGCGTGGTTTGTATTCAGGCCATTGCGTGGTTTGTGCTCAGGCCATTGCGTGGTTTGTACTCATGCCATTGCGTGGTTTGTACTCATGCCATTGCGTGGTTTGTACTCAAGCCATTGCGTGGTTTGTACTCAGGCCATTGCGTGGTTTGTACTCAGGCCATTGCATGGTTCCTATAACGGTTGAGGCATGCAACGATACAACACAATTCAGGGTTTCAGGGTGTTTTGTGCCAAATCACACATGTAGTGGTGGGTGTGATGGTTCAGGCATGCAGCAGTACAGTACAAGTTGAGGTTGAGGCCATTGCATGGATCTGCACGTATCTGCAGAGGATAAGCACTGCCGTAGGAACTCAAGGGGATCACGGCGGAGCAACCCAACGAGCACATGTCACAAACTTTGGAATGAAAGCACATTCCTGGTTTGGAGCCATGACCACACAGATGTTTGGAGCACCATTCGACAAACTGTCCCAGAGGGGATGGCAAAGAGATGTAGGAGCTGCTTGCTGCCTCTCAAGCGCACACTTGCTACAAGCAGGATTCTGAGCATTTAAGACGCCCTGCCGGCAGAGATGATTGTCGGCATTTGCTCTAAGTAGGCTTAGCGCCCACTTGTCTTGGACAGCTGGAGTTTGACCAACGCCTACCCTTCTCAAACAGCTGGAATTCCACCAGGGGGTGGTCAATGCTGTGCAGGGCTTTGTCCCCAAGCAAGGCCCGCCAATTGAGGACTGGCTGATCACGCAGCAGCAGGCCAGGCCGTGGCTCGCGCAAGTGGTAGCGGTGCACTCCCACAGCCACCTATCAGAGCGTGTGTGTAGACATGTGTGTGTGTGCATATGTACGTGTGTGTGCATGTTGTGGATGGGAAGGGGAGGGTTGAACTTCTGAAAACTTTTGTGGAAGGTAGGGCTACGATACAAACTCAACGAGTTCCTCTGTGCCCGAATAAATGAAGCAATTCAACACATGAAAGATAAGAGGAGCATTGGATTCAGCATGACAGAACCAAAAGTGGAGCGTTTGGAGTTTGTGATGATGGCTCGGAAGGCAACCATCCGAGTTCCCTGACCAGACCCGCATTCCAGCCAAGGATTGGTCCTTATAACTTAGGACCAATCCTTTTAAAACCAACACAGCTCACCTCTGCTTTTGCGCCGTCATCAGAGATGTAGGTGAAGGGCACAAAGGCAGTCCAACCCACCAAACGCTGGGTGGGGGCTACGTCAGGCATGACCACCTGCAGAGGGAATTGCAGGCAGTGCAGTGTGATGCTATAATCTGTGGTTGACGGTCGTCCGACAGTGCTAGATGATTATGACACTACTTGAACAGCATGATGCAGGCAGGGTGTTGCAGGGAGGAGATGGGTTTTTAACCGTGCTTGTCACCCACTCAAAACAAATATGGCTGGCCTCTCAACCAGTGCAGCATCATTGCAGGATATCACAGAGGTGCAGCGTGATCTCCTGCTGGCGGTCAACCAGTCGGCAGCCGACCACAATGAATCAGCACCATGTGCATGACCGCTTTCAGGCCAAGCAGCCGGAACAAGTTAGATCTGGACAACAGCTCATGAAAGTCAGGCAGGCAAAGAGGTGCGGTTGGAGGCAACCCAAGAGTGGCACACATACGAATCATAGGGTGCCCCCCAAAATACATCGAGAGCCACAGCAACATCTCCAAGGCCTTACATCCTCAGGCCATTGCCTGCTCCACACTTTACACTCAAAGTTTGAACGTCTTCTGGATGTTTGCGGCGGCAGCCACCATAGACAGATCTCAAGGTGTTGACCCCCGTGTGCATGCAAAACGTAAGAAACACTGAGATCCAGCCACAAAAGTATTAATGGAAAGTTTGCAACATGGATGGCATGAGAAAACTGAAGCATTTAAAAGCCACACCTCCTTCTAAAAGAAGAAAGCTTCACCATGCCCACCATCATAACCAATGCTTGTAAGCATGATGCACACGGCCTTTTTTGTCCTGCAAAATCCCCTTTGCTCTTCTGTTCCAAACTGGCTGTCAGCATGCTCATGTTTGCTGGAGCAACAGATTGGAGGAAGCATGATGTGGCGGCAAAGGAGCAGTGTGATCACCTGTGGAGGGACTGCCATCAATTCCACCACAATAATTCACAGCGCAGCGCTTCAGTTATAGAATGGGAAAAGCATGGTGCTGTGGCAAAGGTGCAGCGCGGTCACCTGTGGAGGGATGGCCATCAATTCCACCACAATGGTGGTCAGCACATCACCCATCACATTGTCGAACACGACGTCCGGCATCAGGACCTGCAGGGTGCAGAGCAGCACAGGCTGTCAGCGCATGTGGTGTGTGTGAGTGTGTGTGTGTGTGTGTGTGTGTGTGTGTGCGTGCGTGTGCATGCGTGCATGTGTGCGTATTGTGGGTGTGTGTGAGTGTGTGTGTGTGGCTAAAGTACACGACATTCACACGCCAATGCAGCTGAACCAGAGCACGTTTTGGCACACCATCCATTCCACGCAGAGGCGGAATGGCAGCGTACTGCAGAATCCGGGAAGTCATGCATATGAAAATGACACAAGGGCCCCTTGAATCGCCGAGTGCTTCTGAAGCATCCAAGCCAACATGCTGCAGCAACGGAGCTGAAGCAACAAATCAGCCTTGTATAGCAACCCTCTTTGTGCCCGTCATGAAGGCTTACATCCATCCACAAACAGTGAGGGAAAGCAATACTTCATCTGGATCAGCAAAGCTACGCATCCAAAAGGATGACTTGCAAAGGCTGAGCAATGCTGCAGCAGTCGCATCCCATGTGCGCTGTGATCAGCAGTATAGTGCATTTTGGAACAGGGATGACTTTTGCAAAGGCTGAGCAATGCTGCAGCAGTCGCATCCCCTGTGCGCTGTGATCAGCAGTATAGTGCATTTTGGGACAGGGATGACTCGCACAGGCCGAAGATTGCTCAGCGCGTGCATCCCCATCCCCATGCACTGTGACCAGCAGCGTAGTGCACCCCAAAGGACAAGGATGACTTGACAAGGCTGAAGACCTAACACGAGCAAGCAACATGCACTGTGAACGGCCCCTCCACAGGATGTTTGTGGCCCTGCACCTTGGTTGTGTTGCAATGTGTGAGCAGTGCAAGCGCATGAAGTGAGCATGAGAGAGTGTGACCCCCTTTTTCCTGACACACCTGCAAGACCTTCCAGCCAGACACATCCATGATGCTGATGTTCTGCAGGTTGTAGCAAGGCCCCACAAAGGTGCGTCCATTGTGCACAGACACGCGGATGGCGTACCTGGGGTAGCCAAAGAGGGACAGGCGTATTTGTGAATTGCCATTTAAAGGGAAACGCGGATGGCATATGTATGGTTATGGGTGATATCCCTTACATAAGGATGGCTTATGTAAGGGACACACAGAAGGATGGCTGCAAACCTGAAGTGGCTGCAAAGGTGCACAGGCGTGCGCATGGATTGGCTTGCAAGAGCACAGAATGCAACAGAGGCCCATTAGGGTGCATCAAATACTCATTTGGCATACACAGCAAGTACTCAAAAACTCAACAAGGTCAGCACACAACAGTCTGACGTTTGACATTGCAAGCACTCAAAAGCTGACAGAATGCTACAGGCATGCAGACCCATACATGAGGGCTCACACCGTTGCACCGCTGCAAGTCACGTCACAAATCCCAGCATGCAATTGATACAACTTGTCGCACAAGCACTGGCAGCGCAGAGGTCTCTGTACAGCGACCTCCAGACACAGAACAAATGTGAGGACCTTTTATTGCCAACATTGAGGCACAGTGTGGCACACTTTTCATTGTACAAAAAAGGTCAGGTGTGCCTTTAGGGCTGGCGTGTTTCAAAGCAAGATTCTGGAAAGCCTGCCGACTCAGATCTCAACCTGCAAAGACTGCACACCTTGCATTGGCTTTGTTTGAACTCGCCTTCTGGTGCAAATAAAAACTTGCGCACCAGCTACAATGCTGGCAGAAGCAGGCAGAGCCTGAACGTGCAAAACACTGTTATCAAAACTTAAATCCTAGTGCTGCAGCTCAGACCCAAACTTTCGAACCCAAGTCTGCACACCTGAGCGCTCCAGTGTTTGTGCCCATGCCACTGCGAGTAACAAAGAGGTAGCAAGTAGTGGTATCGACTGAGACAGGGAGCTACCACGACAGAGTCGCTGAAATGTTGGGTGACTGAGCAGATCTGGTAGCAAATGAGTCAGGGAGGCACCTCCTGTCACTCCAGAGACACTGGAGGGTTGAGTGTTGCAGGGAGGATGAGTCAGGGAGGCACCTCCTGTCACTCCAGTGACACTGGAGGGTTGAGTGTTGCAGACCTCCTGTCACTCCAGTGACACTGGAGGGTTGAGTGTTGCAGGGAGGATGAGTCAGGGAGGCACCTCCTGTCACTCCAGTGACACTGGAGGGTTGAGTGTTGCAGGTTCAGAAGGTAGAAAAGGATGGAACGTGGGTAAAGGGATGGACACTGGAGCACAAAACGCCTGCTTTGGGCCTCTTCGATGCATGCCTGCAGCTTCCATGCATCATCAAACTAAAGTATCCGTGCATCATATATCAGTAAATCTGGATGGCACTCTGCTGCCTCTGCCGCAGAAGGGGAGAACACTCACGGTTTAATTATTTTAGCTTTCTAGTTAGGAAAGCTCTCCTTATTGCATGTGGCCTCTTGGCTGGCATAGACTTTTCTTTCCTTTTCTTTTTCAGATCTCTGAGAGGGCAAAAGGCAGCGTCAGGTAACACCAAATTCTCCACAGGTGGTGCAGCGCTGTGTTCCTGAATTGAGTACATACCTAGCGTGCAGACACGTCGTCTGTGCTGTCATGTACCTACAGGTAAGCAACTGTACACTGTGTACTATCTATGCGCATGCACGCTCACGTCCTGTCGTTTAACTACAGACAGTGCTATTATTTGCATGCGTACTTACGCTACTGCGCCTTCCTTGTAGTCCAGGGCGTTCAGCAGCTCATGCAGCTTGATGGGCAGAGCCAGCTGCAGCCGGCGCAGCCACACACTGAAGTATGGACAAAAAGTAAAGTGCAGTAAGATCAAAGAGACCAAAGTGTGTGGGTAAAAAGTCTGGAGAGCCTAAAAATTAGTTTATGGCTCCAGGGCCATGAGCAATCCATGCAGCGTGATGAGCAGATCCAGCTGCAACCGCGCAACCACACACTGCAATATGAAAGGTGCTTAAGTCAGGGTTGTTCAGTGCGACGAACGGCGCACTTTATCGAACTCGCACTTTACACGCATTTTATCGCATTTTAAAAGTGCTGTTTGTCGAACTTTTACCTCCCTCTGCGAAATGCAGCCTGCAAAGTCCACTTGAAGGCCACTAGAAGGTCACCTGAAGGCCACTGTTATGGCACGTCAACTCATCAAGACTCCTCTCCTTCATTAACAACACTTAAAATTGAAAGGTCAAGGGATGGAAGGCCTGGGCAAGCTTGTATGGGCTCTGCTGACCCCTGGCCCGGCCACCCTCCCCCTCGACCAAACGTGCGATCAAACAGTTCGATAAACTCGCATTTTACACGCATTTTATAGCACTTTTCATCTCAGAACGTCGCACTGAACAACCCTGGCTTAAGTATTGGAGCCAAAGCAAACAGCAAGGTGTGGAAAGGTGGCGCACAAAGGCATTGTTTGAGCAAAAGCTAATCCACCAAAAGCAGTTCATTTACTTCAATTGTAGGAAACATTATGAAGGAAGTCAGTGCAGTGCAAACGTTTCCCTGCAACCTTGGTAAGCTTGTTAAACAAGAGGAAGGTGTTGTGGCAATCCATACTGATGATCAAAAGTGCACCATGGTCAAACAGATCAAAATGTATTGGCAATCTGTATTTGAGAGCCGAGCCCAAAGATCAAAGCAACCTGGCCGTTGAGGAACACACGAGAGAGTGGTTCTGGCGACAGTGTTTAAAAGGCACCTCACATGTGGAGAGGGGGGCTTGAGATAGGGCATGCAAACCAGGGCATGCTCTGCCTGGTAGTTGTCATTCCACAGAATTAAACCTTTGCTGCCCCCAGAACACCCACACACGCACAGCCTACTTGTTGACGGGGCTCAAGATAGGGCATGCAAACCAGAGCACGCACTGCCTGGTAGCTGTCATTCCACAGTAGTAATCCTTAGCTCTAAGAGAGCATGCACAGCCTACCTGTGAACAGGGCTCAGCATGGGACCAGCCAGCGTGTTGATGCACTGCTTGGTGCTGATGCTCAGTTGTCCTTCACCGTCAAACCGGCGCAGCCCGGGGATGATGTCTGTGTAGGACACCAGGAAGTTCTCTGGTAGGAGGGGGATGATGGGCGCCAGGGCGGGAAAGGCCTCAGCCTGCATGTGGTATACATGGGTGCATGTGTGTGTACACGAGCACATGGCTTTCATGAGCTCAAGCGTACTTAGCACTATGCCTTTCATTTTCCCTTCACAGCCCTCAAATTCCTTCTGCAATGACAGAAAACTTGAAAAGAGTGGAACCAAAGTGCCCTGGCAGCAGAGTCACTCCCTGAAATAATAATCAGGGAGCAGAAAACATAAAGGGCAATTTGGACTTTTTGCAAGATTCCCTTTCTTAGCTTCAATGTAGCAACACCTGCTCATCCGACACACAAATCTACAACTTTGAGGCAATCGAGGTGCCCTCCTTTTATTTGGCCACTTACACACTTGGACAACTCCCATCTGGAAGATCCAGATCTTACTTGGAAGACAAGGATGCATCCAATAGCAAACTGGTCACACATGGAAGATGAGGAAACAGATTGTAGCATTTTGGGTGCATGCAGGTTGTCATTGTGTGTTGAGCTCATAAATGTTTTTTTCAAGCTCTTGTGCTAACCCACAATCTCAACTGTAAGATGAGACTGCTGTACTAGAGCACACTTTGGTTGCATGCAGGTTGTAATTGTGCACCGAGCGCATGAGCGCCTCCTTTTTGTACAAGCTATTGTGATAATCCTCAATCACACCTGGAAAACGAGGCTGCGGTTGTTGCAGCACATTGGGTGCCTGCAGGACCTTATTGTGCTAGAGCACTTTTTTGAAAGCTGCTGTGCTAATCTGCAACCTCACCTGGAAGACAAGGCTGCAGTTCTGCAGCACTTTGGGTGCCAACAGGACCTCATTGCACCTTATTGCGGTAGAGCACTTCTTTGAACACTTCTGTGCTCATCCGCAACCTCACCTGGAAGACAAGGCTGCAGTTCTGCAGCACTTTGGGTGCACGCAGGTCCTCATTGTACACCGAGCGCATGAGCAGGTAACGAGGTGTTCCTGACACCATGGACACCGCCTGTGGTGCTGCTCCGACAGCAGCTGCAGCCCCGCCCAACTGCAAGCAGGCAATCATGAAGGGTACGCTTGCCGTCCTTAAGAGCTCAAATCAGCTGCTTAGATGCAAGGCTTGCTGCTCCTTTCCTTGATGCACGCTGCCTTTTTGGCTTGCGAAGTCTTTTCTTTTCTTTCTCTCTTTGCCGAGCCAGCAGTGGCTGATGCCCTGCCCGACTGCAAGCACACGGGCATGCAAGAGAGCTGAAACATTTCTTTTCTTCAGGACTCACCCCATGCCTGCATCTATTTTCACCCCATGCCTGCATTTCTTTTCGTCGGGACACACCATGCCTTTAGGGTAAGATGCACTCTCAGCAGCATAACCTGCATGAGCTTCTACAAATGAGCAACTGTGCAATGTTTGGCAATGAAAGATCTATCCAGCAGCTTGCTTGGCATAATGTTTTTTCTTGGGTACCCAAATCCCGAAACAGTTGTTACCTGACAAGGGCGCCAGGGCCTCTGCCCTGCCATAGAAAGGGTTAGCCATTGCCACAAGAGTATGCTGTATGTTTCCTTTTTTGCAGGGAATATGTGAAATGTATGGCGTACATGTATGAAATCGGCCAACCCTAACCATATGAGATGCAGATCCGGGTAGCATCTCAATTGCCAGCAAAAACCCCATATGCCGCAAGCAGCCATGGGACCTCAAATTCCTGATCTTTTCAGGTCTGTCTTTCAGTACCTGGTATAGTGGGAGCAGCGCCCATCCAAGTGCGTAGCGCCCCTTCACCACGCCATCCGCGCTACGTTCCATCATGATGACCTCTACCACCGCCATGCACCTGACACGTGTGTGCATGCACACATGTGTGTGTTGTTTGCGTATGCGCACGTGTGTCCAAGAGGATGAGTCTATCAAAAACCGCGGCAAAGCCATGCATCCTTGGCACGCGCGCGCACACACACACACATACACACACACACACACACACACACACACACACACACACACACACACACAAACACACACACACACACACAAACATACACCACAAACTCAAAATACGGTACTTTTACCACCAGATGTGGTAAAGTCGATCAAAAGTTCAATGCATACTGTTGAGCCCCCTTCATTTTCCTCTGAACCCATTTAAATCAAAAGGTCCACTGAAGAAACTGGTTAAAGTCACACGTTCATGCTACTAGTACTTGCGCAAACAAATGCTTTCAAGATCAAAGCTTTTGGACGCCATTCCAAAAGATGGCTATTGGCTATATGTTATTGACTATTGCCTGGACGCCGTTCCAAACGATGGCTACTCTGCAATTAGCATGCATCAAATAAGCATGCCATGCGCCTTCGCCCTATGACTCTCAAGAGTGTCAGGTGGCTCAAAAGTGGTTGCATCGCTTGTTACTGGAAGGAGAAAAGGCCAAGGAAAGGCCAAGGACAAAGCAAAAATGTGTGCTGCGCCACTCATGCCAGCCAGTCCTTTGAGCAGACATCAACCTCATCAAGACAGCGTCAATTGAGGTCATCCTCCAGCAATACAGCCTTGCTTGGGGTCAGTCCTTAAAGCGCATTCTCAGCTCAAGCAACATAGCCCCTTCTGGGGTCTGAATGAGTGCGTGACAGTAGACATCAAACGGAAAGTCTGGATCGATGGCCCTCACCTGGGGTCTGAAATGCGTGTGTGCCAGTAGACATCGAATGAAAAGTCTAGGTCAACGGCCCTCCGCTGGGCTGCCATGGCACGGTCGTAGCTATCCCCACAAGAGTACACCTGCACACAGACAAATGTTAGATCGGACATGGATAGGGACCTATGCATGTAAAGAAGCACACTCGTTGCAGCTATTCCCATAAGGGATTGCTTGCCAGCAGACAAGAAATGGGATGGAAGTGGCAGGGTTGCACGTCCATGAGGAACAAGCACACCTGCACACAGAGTAAAAGCTGCGCATGAAATGTGTACATTGTGTACTTGATCATAAAGGGCCCCCCAGCTCAACACCAGCCATTTGCTGGTGTACGCCCGTGACGAGCATACACGGTGATGAGCATGCATCCATTGACTCATTGACTAGACGTACGCACTCATTGACTAGACGTACGCACCGTGTTCCCATAGAAGGTGCCATGGGCTTCATCGTACAGGCTCACACCCAGCTGGAATTCAAAGGTGCGGCCGTCGAAGGTGGTGTGCATTGGCAGGTCGGTGGCACGCAGGATACGGAGGCGGTATCCTGTAGCGACAGACCAGGGAAGCGCTATTAATATGAGAATTAACAGGTGCATTCTTCTCATCAAAGGCGGTGGGTTTGTGCGCAGGGGTGGCAAGCAGAAAGCGCTGGCGTGACATGCAATGTTTGCAGGGAAGGCGTAGAAGAGCTAAAAGATGCAGGGAAGGCGTAGAGCAGCTAAAAGATGCAGGGAAGGCGTAGAGCAGCTAAAAGATGCAGGGAAGGCGTAGAGCAGCTAAAAGATGCAGGGAAGGCGTAGAGCAGCTAAAAGATGCAGGGAAGGCGTAGAAGAGCTAAAAGATGCAGGGAAGGCGTAGAGCAGCTATAAGAGTTAAGGCGCGACCTGGTTGTGATTTCGCCTGTTAAATGTACACAAATGATGTAAACAAAACGGGGGTAGAATTTGCTAGATCGAGCATTTGGGCAGTATAGAACAGACTGCCGCTGCTGCACGGCACAAACCGCTCAGCTACCCAACGCAGCTCACGTTCTTTTCGTTTGCATGGCAAAAAGAAGGCATGGTCACACAGCACAGCACAGCACAACACTGTTGGCATTCGATGATTGCCCAAATACTTCGCCATGCCCTAAACATGCAAACCTTGTGAGGCAGGCAGCGCTAATAATTCCAGATATCAAATAACATCTGTCTTGCAACTGCAGGTACGAGTGAGATGATCTCACACTCTTGTATAGTGTCGCGCCTGCCTCATGTTGTCAGGGGACGCAGGCACATAATGGGCCTGCTGCTCTGCTCCAACCTGCTTTCTATGTGCACAGCTTGCTAGGCCAGCAGTGCCCACCTCAGGGTTTAGGGGAAGCAGGTACATGGCGGACACCCTACCCAGCTCCTTACCGTGTTTCATAAGCGCTTCATACACGCCCTTTGCAAGCTCACCTTGCGATGCCGGCAGAGCCCACCCCAGGGTTCCAAGGAAGCAGGCACATGGCGGACCCCCTGCCGAGCTCCTTACCGTGTTTCATAAGCGCTTTATACACGCCCTTTACATGCTCACCTAGTGTTATCGGCAGAGCCCGCCTCAGGGCATCAGGAGTGGCAGGCACATGGCGGGCCTGCTGCCGTGGCCCATACCTATATACGACACATGCTACAAACAAACTCTGTACATACCCACCTTGTGTTGTCGGCAGTGCCCGCCTCAGGGCATCAGGAGTGGCAGGCACATGGCGGGCCTGCTGCCGTGCCGTGAACTCCGCCCAGAGGCGGACAGCGGCATATTCCACGTGGCCTGTGCATGCGTGTGCGTGTGTGCAAGCGTGTGTGTGTGTGTGTGTGTGTGCGCGCGCGCAAGCTGAGTGGGTATGGTAATGGAGCATGCGGCTTTGCAGCAAGGATCACTGGTGGGCACCTGTGCAAAAAACATCTTCTGCAGTCCAATCACCTCTGCCACCTTTGTCCTTCCTACAGTGTGCACATGAGAGTGCCTGCTGCCCAGCCAAAACAGCCACACATTGCTGAAAGCCTGTGTCCAAGGATCGCAAACACGCACACACGCACACACATGCATACACACATGCACGCACACACACACACTCACACACACACACACCTGTTTTTCGGGCCACCGCCTCCCTCAGCGCCCCTCTGTTGTGCACCATCACATTCTTCACACGGTCGTAATACACCAGGCGTTCGATGGGGGTATTGGGCAGGCGAGGGGGGGGGGGCCAGCAGGCCATGCTTTGGTAGACGAGAGACGTCAATGACTGGGCCAATAATTCTTCGCTGCAGGTGCAAAAGGACATCAAAGACATTGCTTGCAGAATGTCTTTAACCGAGCAGGCAGCAGGCAAGGCAGACGGAGCATGGCAGACTGAGCAGACAAAAAGCGGTGGGCACCAAGACCAAGCACAAGAGGCCAAGCAGGCAAAGCAGCAGGCATGACAGATGGAGCACGGCAGACTGAGCAGACAAAAGGCGGGAGGCACGGAAGGCCGAGCAGATAAGTCAGTGAGCATGAAAGACTGATCAGTTGGCATGAAAAAAGGAGCATGACTGGCCCAGCACCGATTGAACGTGCCTAACCCAGCGCAGCAGCCGGAGCTGTGGTCAGGGCATTGCACGCCTGCAACCCCAAAGCATTTGAACAATGATGGATCCTCCTGGTTGCTGCTCTTTGCTATAAGGTTGCCAGCAAGAACGAGCCTGCTCAAACTCGCCCTTTTAAGTTCCTGATATGTGCTGAAGGCTCCACGCTTTTAGTGCCAGAACTGAGTCTTTCCTTAATGCGTGCTGGTTGATGTCAGTGTCGGCTTGTGCTTTTAATTGTAGACTTCAGAATGAGGGGTCCTGTAGAGCTCCCTGTATCATTGATCATTATGGGTGATTGAGGTTTGGAAATAAGGGATTCTGTCAAGATTCTTGGACTCCAGATCTAGATCATTGACAGAGGTTCCATGAATGAGGGCCTCAGCTGAAGTCTGAAAGAACTGATCCTGGTTTGTAATTGGAGTTCCAGAAACCATGCTCTGATCAGGGCAAGTAGACAAAGGCAAAAACCTTTGCAGTGCCTCTCGGACCCCCTTGAGAGAGCGCCACACCTTGCACATGCACATGTCTCCCCTTATTCATTCATGCGCACCTGTCCATCGCCGCCACCGACGCCGCTGCCGCCATCACCGCCACCACCTCCTCCACCTCCATCTCCAGCTCTTCCACCTCCAGGTGGGCCTCCTTGCCATGCCTGCAGCTGCTGGTGGTGCTGTTGCTGCTGCTGCAGCAGCAGCTGCTGCTGTGGAGGTTGCACATGCGAAGTTGGGGGGGCAAGCGCTTGCGCATGTGCATGTGCGCCCCTGGAAAGCTGCTGCTGTGGTTGTCGTGGTTGCTGCAGACCAGCGCTGGTGGGCACTGCTTGCGGTGGCAAGCCTATCCTGGCCAAGTTTTGCCTGGTGGGGGGAAAGGAGGATGAAGCATGGATGTTTTGGCGCATATATAGTAGTGAAAATGGCAATAATGGTAGCATATTGAAGGAGGATGCAGCATGGGTGTGTCAACAACAATAGTAGCATGTATGGGTGATAATTTATCTGATAATGATAGCAAAGTAAAGGACGTCAAAGCATGGGAGTGTCAACAAAAACAGTAGCAGATAAAAGCAAATAACGGTGACAATGGTAGCGTAATATAGGAGGATGAAGCATGGGTGTATCAACAATACAGAAGCAAATAATGGTGACAATGGTAGCATATTAAAGGATGAAGCATAGGAGTGTCTATAAAAAAAACAGTAGCAAATATTGGTGATAATGCTAGCAAAATAAAGGAGGATGAAGCATGGGTTTGTCAGCATAAATAGCAGCAGATTATGACAATAATAACATGTTAAAGGAGGATGAAGTATGGTGTATCAATATAAAGGGAGATGAAGATTGGAAGAGCACGGGTTATATGTACAGCACAAATAAGGGCAGAAAATGGCAATAACATAACAAAGGAGGATGAAGTATGGTGTGTCAACATGAAGGGAGATGAAGGTTGGGGGAGCAGGGGGTATATGTACAAACGCAGGAGGCAAAATTGGCAAGGAAGAGGCGCGGGGCAGGTGTGGAAGGAGCCTAAATGTATGCCTCATGTATGCGCTCTACGCACGGACCTGACAATCATTATAGAAAGACACAGACTGCGCAGATACTTGGCATGTGTACGAACAACCTTGTAGGATGCACGAGGCCTCACTCATGAGGTTCGACGCTGGTGTAGATGGCACGCACGCATTACACAGGAAGGCGGCGGTAGGCATTACACAAGAAGGCGATAGATGAGGTTCGCCGCTGGTGTAGATGGCACGCACGCATTACACAGGAAGGCGGCGGTAGGCATTACACAAGAAGGCGATAGATGAGGTTCGCCGCTGGTGTAGATGGCACGCACGCATTACACAGGAAGGCGGCGGTAGGCATTACACAAGAAGGCGATAGATGAGGTTTGACGCTGGTGTAGATGGCACGCACGCATTACACAGGAAGGCAGCAGTAGGCATTACACAAGAAGGCGATAGATGAGGTTTGACGATGGTGTAGATGGCACGCACGCATTACACAGGAAGGCGGCAGTAGGCATTACACAAGAAGGCGATAGATGAGGTTTGACGATGGTGTAGATGGCACGCACGCATTACACAGGAAGGCGGCAGTAGGCATTACACAAGAAGGCAATAGATGAGGTTTGACGATGGTGTAGATGGCACGCACGCATTACACAGGAAGGCGGCAGTAGGCATTACACAAGAAGGCGATAGATGAGGTTCGACGCTGGTGTGGGTGGTAAAGCATGCATTACACAGGAGGGCGACAACAGGGTTCAGGAGCCTCATGACAGACTTCACAATTCAGCCAGGTCCTGTCGAGGTGCCTGCTCATTCTCGCACCAACACACAGGCAGACACCCACACCCACACCCACACCCACACACCCATACACACACACACACACACACATGCACACACACCCGTACACACACACACGCGCGCGCACATACACACACACATACACACAGACCTCAGCGGCCCAGCTTGATGCTGATCTCTGCCTCGAGATACATCTCTCTGGGGTTGAAGCACAGGTGGCCGCTGGGCAGGCGTATGCAGCGGCTGCAGGGACGGCGCATTATTTTCTGACAGAGGTTGAAGATTCGCTGGGCGCAAGCCAAAGAGCCCAGAGGTGTTAGCACCCCCTTGGGTGCCTACCACACCCAGGCCATAAGGCCCAGAGGTGTTAGCACCCCCTTGGGTGCCTGCCACACCCAGGCCATAAGGCCCAGAGGTGTTAGCACCCCGTGGGGTGCCCGCCACACCCAGGCCATAAGGCCCAGAGGTGTTAGAACCCCGTTGGGTGCCTGCCACACCCAGGCCATATGGTGCCCCTGCACCTGGAGGGCCTGCATGGATGCCTGGCTGCCCTACACGCTGGGTTGGAGGTGCACCCAGCGGTCGGCCGCCCAGGTGACTCAGGGGCGCTGGCGGGGCTGTGCTGGGATTGGCAGGCAGCCCGAACGCGGAGGGAGGGGCGAGCATGACTGGTCCACCGGTGCTGGGGTTGGCGGGCAGCCCGAACGTGGAGGGAGGAGCACGTGGGACTGGACCGCTAATGTTGGGGTTAGCAGGCAGCCCAAATGTGGAGGGAGGGGTGCGTGTGACTGGGCCACTGCTGGGGTTAGCCGGCAGCCCGAATGTCGAGCGAGGGGCGAGCGTGATTGGAGGACCACTACTAGTGCTGGGGTTGGGAGGCAGCCCAATCATGGGGTGGGGGGTAAGCGTGACTGAGCTGCCGCTGCTGGTGCTTGGAGCCGCCGAGGTGGCTGGGAGGGGTGCTGGCTCAATCTCATTGATGGAGCCTGCGGGCCGGGGGGAGGGAGTGGTGATCAGGGAGTCCTCAGGGTAGGCCTGCTTGGGGGGGAGACTGAGGAGGGGGGCGGGAGGGGCAGGCAGGGCTAAGGGGCCCCTGCCCAGCTGCTGTTGTGGTTGCTGCTGTGGCCGGAAGTTCTCAAAGGATGGCAGGGGTGGGCGAGCAGGTGTGCGGGGCGCTCGTTTGACCTCCGTGCCTAGCCCAAAGGATTGCAGCTGCGGCTGTGGCTGTGGCTGCTGCTGCAGGCTTGAGGATGGGGGGCTGGGTTGAGTGAGAGCAGGGGCTGCCTGAGCCTCAATGCCCAGGCCAAAGTTGGATGGTGGCTGTTGCTGCGGCTGCTGCACAGGTGGCTGCCGGGGTTGGGCTGGTGGTGCAGACTGTGCCTCAGCACCTATGCCAAACCCAGAGCCTGATGGCTGCTGCTGCGGCTGCTGCACAGGTGGCTGCCGGGGTTGGGCTGGTGTTGCAGACTGTGCCTCAGCGCCTATGCCAAACCCAGAGCCTGATGGCTGCTGCTGCGGCTGCTGCACAGGCAGCAAGGCGGCAGGAGTGGGAACAGGTCCGCTGGTTTCAGCACCAAGCCCAAAAGGGGTGGGAGCAGGCCCGCTGGTTTCAGCACCAAGTCCAAAGCTTGATGCCTGCTCTCCGGAGACCGGTGGCCGTGGCTGTGGCCGTGGCTGCTGCGGGGCCGGCTTTGCAGGTGCTGGCTGTGCAGCAGCCGGTGGAGCATCCGGAATACCCCCAAGCTCGCTGCCAAGTCCAAAGCTTGGTTGCTGCTGCTGCTGTTGAGATCCACTCATCTCACTGCCCAGCCCAAAGGGTGCCTGGCTTTGCAGCATGCTGGAAGGAGGCTGCTGCGCACCCTTGTGTGGACTTGCTAGTGGGGGCACCCTGCTGGAGCTATCTCTGGCTGCCTGCGTGTCGTCTGTGGGCGCCAAACCCACTCCAAGAGGCAGGTCAGGTCCCAAGTTGGGCTGAAGCATTGGCTCTCTTGCTGCGTGTTGCGCAGAGCGAGACAGCAATTGAAACATTAGCTGCAACGCTCACATGAGTGTTTGTGTGTTTGTGTGTGCGTGCGTGCGCGTGCGCGCATGTGTGTGTGTGTGTGTGTGTGTGTGTGTGTGTGTGTGTGTGTGTGTGTGTGTGTGTGTGTGTGTGTGTGTGCGCGCGCGCGCTTGCGTGCGTGCGTGTGTGTGTGTGTGTGTGTGTGTGTGTGTGTGTGTGCGCGCGCGTGCTTGCGTGCGTGCGTGTGTGTGTGTGTGCGCGCGCGCTTGCGTGCGTGCGTGTGTGTGTGTGTGTGTGTGTGTGTGTGTGTGTGTGTGTGTGTGTGTGTGTGTGTGTGTGTGTGTGTGTGTGTGTGTGTGTGTGCGCGCTTGTGTATCTGTGTGTAGGCGTGTGTGGGTGCATGCAAGTGCGTTTATGTGTGCAGGCATGTAGATTTAAAAAGAGGCATGCACAGTGCCTCACTGGGATGCAAGCTAACAAAGTAAGGTTACACCCACAGCTTCACGGCGAGTCAATAGAGTATCAGGCCAGCTTCATGTGTGTCCATCACGTCTCAAGGCCCTGCTTTGACTTGATGCTTCAACATGTTTTCATGTTTGACCAAGTCAAATCACAAAGAGCCGTAATTGCGGAGGAATTGAGCATAATTTTATTTGCAATGCAGTAAACGTTACTAGTAACATTCTTGAGAGGCGGTCAAATTGTTTCTTTCTTGTGTACTACATGTTCAAGAGGGTATTATATATTAACGGTTAATGTGAGATACCGATAGGTATGATTTAAGATTTGTTCCTTTGGGCTGATAGGATATTGTGGGCAAGCTGTTTACACGAGGCGCAGCAAGGTGGTTTGCTAATGGCTGGATGATTGAAATCCCTTCAACTGTTATCGATGAGTTATATTGCAATACTTGGAAGTGCTCGCCGGTTTAGGATACCGCCACCACTTGTTAAATTGCTTTCCTGTACCAAGGCTCAATGAAAAAGATTTTGCAGGCTGACATGCGGCTGAGCTCGAGATCTGATGATTGCTGGTCTTCCCATGTTCTATCAGCCATGGATGGTTTGCCACACTCCCATATTTTCAAACAGGAGCTGCTGAATTGTGAGCCCATTGATCTTAGTCGTTTTGTTGTAGATCTCAGGACCAATTACTGCCGCTATACCTAGAGTTCTCACAGTTCTTGCTACAGTTTTACCTTCAACCTCATAGTTTTGGGGGTTAGGGCCATAGTTTCAGTGTTTTAGGGATAGGGTTAGGGTTAGGGTAGGGTTAGGGTTGGGATTAGGGGGTTAGGGGTCCAAAGCTATGAGGTTAGTTTTGAAACTGTAGGAACTGTAGCACTGAACTGTGAGAACTATGGCTATAGCGACTATTTCTCCTCAGGACCAGGCACCTACAATATTGGGAGCCTTTTTCCAACACATACCCTAGAGAGCGCAACAGTAAACGCTTTACTTATCACCAGTGGTGTGCTCCTCCTACTAAAAGAGCCTTGGTTATGCATTCTCCTTATAGCCTCCCCAAATACATGTTCCTTGACCTCCCCCATGATGTCATTCGCAGCGTGGCTCAGTTTAGACTCCGCATTCACACCCTTCGCTATGAGACAGCAACTTGGAATCAGAGCTCTTCCCCAAACTGTGACCTGTGTGAGGCTGATGATGATGTCCAGGATGAACAACATGTCCTCTTCCATTGCACACATCCCCAGGTGGTCTCTCTCCGCAGGAAGTATGCTCCCTTGTTCTCACAGGCAGAATCTCATGATGTGTCTGTTTTTTTGAACCAGAACAACAAAAAACTTCCTTATTTCCTTCATGAATTGATTGCCTTTTATGAGCAGGCTAGCAGTCGCACTTCTTGACTGAAGGCCTTATCCTTGTAAACCTTGTAAACCTTGTACCAAGGCTCGGTCAGATTGGTTGATTACCATCTCGGTTGCTGTTTCTGTGTTCTTTTCACCGGCTAATCCAGCCAAAGTCTGTTGCTGTGCACCCATCATCTTTTGCTTGCCGGTTTCCAGCAGCACCCGTTGGGCTGTGTTTGTTTTCATATTGCAATAGAACAACAGGATTTTCCTTTCATTTGTGCACTTCTGGATTCCATTGGCTGGTGAATTACTCTGGGCAGGACCATTCACAGGCCAATCAGCTGACCCAGTGTCTAACAAAGAACAGGTTCCTTTCCTTTCTAGATAAAAAGCATGGAGGTAGAAAATGGTAGAGGCATCCTTAGCAGTTGCAGAACAAAGGACAGGGAGCCATCAAAATATCTGAATCACCTTAATCGCGATGTCACAATCATTGAATGTTCATTAACAGCAGCAGCGGAAAAACATAAGGCATAGTAAGGCCAGCAATTCAGAGGCAGCAACGTGCTTATCGACTTAAAAACACAATCAAATCATTTCTGGCACTGAACTGTGGGACTTATGAATAAACAAAATGGCCAGTGCAGAGGCAATGCTTTGACTTCTTTCTAATTATCTGAGGATGGCAGTTCAGGCGCCTTGTATTGAAAGCACCAAATAACACTGTTAAGGGGAGGATTACAAGTTACCAAGATGCATTTCCAGCATTTTGGGACTTGTACAGCAACGTACATCTGCTGTCCAGAAGGGGTTGATTGCAACATGCTGCAGTCAAGCCTTCCCACGCAAGTCCAACTGGGCGCCAACCCGTGGGACAGAGCGACAGAGGGAACAGAAGGGTGTCCTGTTCGAATCTGGCTTCGCAAGGGTATTCCTAACACATGTGGTGTTGCAAATACTGAACAACCATGCACCAAATCCACACTCAGTCAAACGCCTTAATCTCTTGCTAAGATGGGTCACTCTCTGCTTGCCTCAGCCACCTTCCTCAGACGCTGTGCTAGCTCCGTGTCTTGGACATCAGTAGCACTGCCGCTAGGTTCCCTTACCTGCGTGCAAGTCAAAAGATACCTGTAAGAAGGCGTCAAAAGGATTGCATGTGCAACAACCAATCTGAAACGAAAGGAGAGTAGGTTGATCGAGGAGTAACTTGATGGTTTGCGAGAGACTACAGTCCTTGAATTGTGAGCCCCGGGAAGGCCTGGCTCCCCTCCCCCTGTACCCCTGGTAAGTCCTCAAAACATTGTGAGGTAACAGCAAGCTGCAGAGCAGTTCCTGTAAATCAAGGTGGGACGTGTTGCCAATCTGCAACGCTCAAAGCAAATCAGTGAGGGAACAACAGCATGTGAGGTGTGAGTTGTTTTTAATGCATGCGTCAGTAACCTCAGTGAAGCAAGCCAGGTTGCCTGAATGTCAATACCGGCCAGTCTGAGCACTAACTCCAGGTTACCCTACAGCTATGCATATGAACTTCCCATTAAGTTTGAATCAGCTGGCATGTTCACTTTTGCTGTTTTGTTCCGTACCATAATGGATGCAGGGTTTGTGTACCATATTACCTACACAGAGGTACTCCACTGCAATACATTGCAGAAAGTGGCAGGAGTGTTCTGACGCTTGAGTCAGTGAAGTGGACATGTAACAAAGGACTTTTTTTGCAGGAGTTGTGGCCAATCGGCATACAACCAGCACACCCTGATGCAAAGAACTTGACCTAGGCGGCGCAGACTGACCTCTACGGGGGATGAGTTGGCAATCACAGTTTGCATGACAGCCACACCGAGTGAGGGCCATGCTGTGATGACTGAAGCCTGGGTGTATGAATGGTAAAGATTGAAAGGCTGGCATTTTGAAAAGCGCAGCATCCGCTGTAGAAGACGAGCACTGCTGGAGCAGAGCAGCATGAAGGGGCAGAAACACTGTTAGCAGCAAGCACCTGAAATGGCCGGAGCATCAGTTTCTTCTTGAAGTAACGCGCTGACAGCACAGCTCCAATTCCTACGCCTAGCAGGGCATTCCTAAAGCCCAGATCCACATCAATGGTTGGTTTCCGCGCAGTGTCAGGAGCTGGGGCGCTGGCATGAGGCACTGGTGTCACTGTTGCCTGTTGTTGTTGCTGCTGCTGCTGCTGCTGCTCTGGGGTTGGCTGAGGCTTCCTGCTGCCCGGGAAGACAAACATGCTTTCCAATCCCAACCCTAAGGGCAGTCCATGTTTCAATCAATTGATCAATCAAAGGATCCAATCCCTGTGTATAGTTTGAATAAATTATATTCCTGTGTTTCCATGTGAGCATCCCCATTGTGATTGATTTTTCGAGATTTTTTTCCGGACAGCCCATCTTGGTGGTGCGCACTTTTACTTAGTATTCAAGACATAGTTGAAAATTTCCAATTTTTAAAATTTTCCGGACGAAGGATGCCTCTTTGCTGAGCTGGCGCTGACTGGGCTAGACAGGTCTCCTCGGGGTACTGAGTATGTGTTAATCAGAAGGCTGGAGCTAGTAGGCTACAGGCTATATGCAGCTGCAAAGGATTGGCTCAGGGGTGCAAGGGGGGCGGCTGCAAGCTGCGTCAACCTCAAGGACCCTTCCAGTGGCACAGCCGCGAAGGGACCAAGTCAGGGGGCAAGCTCTTTCCACAAAGCAGCAGGAGCAGCAAGATAGATGGTGGTCAGCCGGACAGGTTGGGGGCGCAGGTAGTGGGGAAGAAGCGCGCCCCGAGCGCCGCCGTGCAGCGGCAGCAAATGACTGGGAGGAGGAGCGGGGCAGGGGTCTCACAGACTACGTCAGTACTTACGCAGCTGCAGACAGGGGAAGCTCCTCTCAAAATAACCGTAGAGATACGACCTCAAGCGCACGATGGAGCAGCAGCGGCGGCCGTAGCAGTCGAGGCAGCAGTCAGCAGCAGCAGCAGCAGCAGCAGGGCCCGGGCTACCTGAGTAGTGTGAACAGGGTATGGCACTCAAGTGACTGGAAGCCAGCTCGGGGGCGGCGAGTCATCAATGAGGTACGCATGCAAAATAGCACTGGTACACATGCAAAATAGCACCTTGAGACTGCCATGGACGTGCCAATGCCATTAGGTTAAACTACACACACAAAAAGCACACACAACACAAACACACATACACAGGCGCGCGCGCCTGCATGCATGCATGCATGAAAATCGAGGCACTGCGTGCATTGTGTGCTTTCACAGGAGACAGACGTCGACAGTGACTCCGATGAGCTGTCGGGCACCAACCAGCAGCAGCAACGGCGGGGTGGCAGCGGCAACCTTAGCCGCTCAAGCTTGAGCAGCAAGCGGTCAGGAGGGAAGGATGCAGCAGCAGCAGCAGCAGCAGCAGCATGGGTGGATGGGGAGGAGGAGCAGGAAGATGAGGACTGGGTGGAGGCAGGTCCCGGCAGAGGGGAGGGCTCGGCAGGGGACTTGAGCCGGAGGGCACTGAGAGGAGAGGCCCTGTACGGAGTGCACCCCATCCTAAATGCGCTGCTGCAGGGCAGGTGAGGTGCTGTGTGCTGTGCTGCGCTGTGCATTGCTTCAACATGAATGGCCGTCTCATGCTGGAAGGGTGGGGCAGTGGACTTGGCAGTTGCGTGCTGTACCTGTCATTTTAAATGCAGGATGTTGCGTTTGACAGCACCCATGGTGCGCGTACTTCGACGCTCTGCCCTTATGCTTCAATTGTTTCTGTTTTGGTCCATGCAACCGAGCGTTTCAGGCTTGTGTCATTCTATGATTGTTAGGATTGAGGCAGAAATCACCTGGTCCTGCTGATGATGTGCCATTGCTGTAGCTTCATAATACCATGGAAACTCGTCTGATGCTGAGCATGCACCCAGTGCCATAGACACGTGGATGTGCATACACACACACACACACACAGGCGCACACCCCACACCCTGTACATCCTAGCCGGCATGGACCTGTCAAAACGCAAGGATGCGCGAGCGGTGCGACAAGCCCTGGCCCTTGCGCAGGAATTGGGGGTTAAGATCAGCAAGGTCAGCCGCCATGAGCTCAACACGCTCTCCGCTGACAAAGTGCACCAGGTGTGTGGGTTTTAATGCACTCACGCGTGTTGTTACTTTAGAGTGCATGCATATATGAGTAGCATGCAGGGTGGAGGTGTTTGTGCACAGCTTCCAAAGCCTCCCTTCCCATTGAGCTTGCACTTTTTGTATTTTTCACTTGTCAAGAAGAACGTGCGCCTTTTTTTTGCTGCTTGCCCCAGAACTTGGACTACACCAAGGTTGCCTCCCCAAGCGTCAGTGTGTCCTATGACTCTGTCAGGGTCTGCTTACACCTTGACGCACCGACTGCTGACTTGCAGGAATTGCTTCCATGCAGGAAGTGCATGTGACTCTGCCTCGGGTGAGGCCAGGTGCAGAGGGTCAAATGTTTCAGTAGCTTATGCCCTAAACTTTTGATAGGCTCGAAAAAGCCTCTCTGGCCTTTTCCGCCACGTTGCCTGAACCTCTTCACCCAGCACTAGTCATGCGTGATTACATGCTGGGGCTGGAGCTGACCTGCTTCTGTGCTCTTGCTGCTTTCCAGCTAGGAATTGGGTAGGTTCTCTCGTGTGTGTGCTGGCATGCAGGGGCTGGTACTGGACTGCTTGCCACTGGCCTTCACACACCATGACGCTTTCAAACAGGAGTCGCTTGTGGTTCTCGTGTGCGTGCTGGCATGCAGGGGCTGGTGCTGGACTGCTTGCCACTGGCCTTCACACACCATGACGCTTTCAAACAGGGGTCGCTTGTGGTTCTCGTGTGCGTGCTGGCATGCAGGGGCTGGTGCTGGACTGCTTGCCACTGGCCTTCACACACCATGACGCTTTCAAACAGGAGTCGCTTGTGGTTCTCGTGTGCGTGCTGGCATGCAGGGGCTGGTGCTGGACTGCTTGCCACTGGCCTTCACACACCATGACGCTTTCAAACAGGAGTCGCTTGTGGTTCTCGTGTGCGTGCTGGCATGCAGGGGCTGGTACTGGACTGCTTGCCACTGGCCTTCACACACCATGACGCTTTCAAACAGGGGTCGCTTGTGGTTCTTGTGTGCGTGCTGGCATGCAGGGGCTGGTACTGGACTGCTCTCCGCTGGCGTTCACCCACCTTGACAAGCTGCCCCCTGCAGATGCAGTCATGAAGGAAGCCGCAGCTGCAGGGGCACCACCACCTGTGTGGGTGGCACTGGATGAGGTGCTGGACCCGGTGAGCTATAGGAGAGGCTGTGTGTATGAGTGTGTACGAGAGAGAGGGAGGGGAGGAGACAAGAACTGCTGGTCCCCTTGCTAACTGAGCAGGACTCTTCCATAAAACAAAGCCAAAAGAATTGTTACCTGCCAGCCCATCGCCACAAGCTTTTCCCCAGAATTTGAGGATCTGATGTAAAGCAAGCCAAGAGTTCTTGAAATGTGCAATAATTTGTGTAACAAGGGTTCTTGTAATGTTTAGTAGCTTGTGTGCTAGAAAAAGTTCTGGCAATGTGCAGTAGCTTATGTGCCAGCAGCAGCAGCAGCAGCAGCCACCTTGGCAAACCCTGTGCAAGGTGCAGCAGCTGTGGGGCTCTGAACAATTGTGGCCATGTCAAATGCTCAGTATTTTTGAAGGGTGCTCTTCAATGCTGCCAACGCTGTGGCATACAGCGGCAGCACGTTTCGTTCGTGGTCCTGATGTCATGAGGACAGCAGAGGTTGGGGATGTAGAGCTCACTGAGGTGCAGAGGACATGAGGACATGAGGACAGCAGAGGTTGGGGATGTAGAGCTCACTGAGGTGCAGAGGACATGAGAACATGAGGACATGAGGACAGCAGAGGTTGGGGATGTAGAGCTCACTGAGGTGCAGAGGACATGAGGACATGAGGACAGCAGAGGTTGGGGATGTAGAGCTCACTGAGGTGCAGCTGCCGCCAGGTCGCTCTCTCCATTCCAGCCATCTGAGGCTCTTGGATCGCACTTCACTTGTGCTGCACACGTTCCCCTTCTGTCCTTTTCACTGTGTCTGTGCCTGTGCAGCAAAACTTTGGTGCCATCCTGCGCAGCTGTTGGTGCTTGGGCGCGGCCGGCATGTTGGTGTCCGCCAAGAACTGTGCCCCGCTGAGCCCTGCAGTGAGCAAGGCGTCTGCAGGGGCGATGGAGGCTGCAGAAGTGCATGCCGCAAAAATGCTCAGAGACACGCTCGTGGTGCGTGCCAGTGCTCGTAGGTGTGGGTATGTGGGTGTATGGGTGTAAGTGTGAATTGGTGTGCTCACATTGCTTGTCACCAGGTGTTATGCAGGTAGGAAGATGCAGACCAGCCTGTATGCATATAAGGACAGCATGCTAGAGAACGACCTTGATCCTTAATAAAGAAAAGATTATGTGTGCTTTTTTTCAATAGACAGGGAGGAGCAGCAGCTTGGGTTCGGTTTCGACAGGGCTACTGCAAGCACACTGCTAATTCAATGTGTGCTGGTACTTATGATGCGGGCGGCAGCAGCAGCAGCTTAAAGTTGGTTTGGCTGGCTGACACCATCGGCACTGTCAAATGAAAGTGTCCTGGGACTTTTGGTGCAGGGAGCAGCAGCCTCTGGCTGGTTAGTGCTGGGGGCTGCAGGAGATGCAGCAGCACAGAGCTGCCAGGATGTCAATGTAGACCGGCCGACCATCATTGTCCTTGGTGAGGGGTTGTAAGTGCAGTCGTGTATGACTGTGTGCGCGTGCTTGTGTATGCACATGTAATGTGTATGCTGACACTTTGTGGAAACGGGGGGGGGGGATGTTTAATACATGATCTCCAACTAAAAATATCCCCATCCTTGCCAAGATGAACGACCCCTTTCCCAGAGTGGGTTATCTGAGGCCTGAAAACCTTGCACCACTATTTGTAGCACTAAGGTGTAGAATCTGCCGGTTGGAGGACAGGTTCCAAATTAGCCGCGGCTTGAAACCTACTTGTGACACCAAATTTCCCTTCCCAATCGCCATTCCCACCCAAGTTTTTAAATTTCCGGAGACCCTTAATAAATAGAACGTCATTGCACAAGAAATGGAGTGAGAAGTCCCAGTGGTTGATAAGGTACAGAACTAAAGCCATTTTCCATTTTGATGAGATATATCAGAAAGCCAGCACAAGGGGTGCCAAAAAGGTCATTTTTTTTCTCCTTCCCAGGAGGGCAAAAAAAAAAGCAGTGGACGTCATGTCAAAATTCTCGGCGGGAGCCCCAAAAGGACCACCCACCCCCCCTCCCCCCCCAAATACTGCCCCCCTCCCCACGAAAAGGGTATCAATCTGCTCCTTTTTCAATTCCCCATCCATCTGCATACCGTACCAGTACTGGGAGTATTGCGATTTAAATAAATAATTATTGGCACCCTTCGCAATACTAAGTCCGTTTATAAATTACTTTTTGGAAAGCCTCGCAAAGACTCAAGTTTACAACCCGCCCTCCATCGGGTCCCAGCATGGATAAGGGGCAAGGGTAGGGGCAGGGGTAGGGGTAGGGCAGGGGGCAGGGGCAGGGGTAAGAGAGGGCAAGGGGGCAGGGGTAGGGCAGGGCAGGGGCAAGGGTAAGAGGAGGGCAGCTGCCCTGCAGGGGCAGGGGCAAGGGTAGGGGCAGGGGGCAGGGGTAGGGCAGGGCAGGGGGTAGGGGTAATAGGAGGCCCCTAGGGATGAGGGGGACGAGTAGGCGCAGTGAACCAGATAGAGACGCTAAAATGCGCAATTTCGTAAAATTTGGACTTTTTTGAGGCCTCTCGCAAAGCCTTAATACTCGCAAATAGATTAATGCAATTATTTTGGGACCTCGCAATAAAGTGTGCTCGCAATACTTTAGTACTGGTACGGTACTCAGCGCAATGAAAAATTGAGTTGCAGCAGAGTTATAGGCCAAAAACTGAGCAGCGGACGCCCATGCATACCTGCCCTTCCAGGCACCCACAACAGGCATGCAAGTCCACAAACTGCCCTCTAGACTTCACCAAGCAATGATACATCATACATTGCCACTACCTTAAAAGTTTGGAATGATTTGCTGCATGTTTGTCTCTACACCCCCTGCTGCCCACACCCTTGTGCGCGTGGCACTGACTCCCAGGCATGCACACAGACCCCCCCCCTTTTACCTAATTTGGGTGCCAATCGACTGTTCTCGAGCTCAGGAATCCATTGGTATATTTGAAACTTTGAGAAAGTGGCTCAAAACATTTCTGGAGGGGGGGGTCCCAAAAAGTCCAAACCCCCTCGAAGGACCACCCACCAACCACCCCCTCCAATTGGACATATATATATACCGATCAATAGCTCTTGAGCTCAGGATTCCGAATATATAGTTTTTATAAGAGTTTGTACATGACGTCCAAAAGTTATGCAGACTTGTGCCTCCTGTCCTTCCTTTTTTTGAATGTGCAGGGTGATAGCATGGTATGTAGAGGTTACAAAAACATATTTTGGGGAGCGGAAAATGGTCCAAGGGTGGGGCTATTTTATGGTGATCTGAGGCCAGGAAAAAGATCTGGGATCCTCCAATTTTCATCATTCAATGGCGAACTTAATGATTCCTGAAATGATAGTGGTTGGCATGGTAAATTTAAGAAAGGAATGCAAGAAAGAGCATATATCTGGCAATACAGGCCAGTTCACTCCTGCCTTTTCAAATGGGGATTATACTGTCTAATACAGCACACAATGGATGGGGTCCTGAAATCGTGTGACGGCTGTGCTTTTCAAACTGTGCAGGCAATGAGGGGCGCGGACTGCGGACAAACATCCGGCGTGTGTGCACTGGCCTTGTTCGGGTGGATATGGGCATGCAGGTAAGGCAAATCCATGGTCAGTGCAGCTTGGGTGAGATTAGTTATACACCCACGCAATAGGGACACATGAGGGTTACACAAGCTGGCTTGTGCAAACACACAACAGAAAGACGCAGGGCCATACAAATAGGCTCACACACACACACACACACACACACACGCACACACACAACCCAAGGTGGTTGAGATGAAGTGGGAATGGAAAAGCAGTTCATAAGCAGACATGGAGGGAAAGAAAAGGTAAATGTCAGGCTGCACTCCAATGGTGCATGCCGGGATCCAACAGCAGCAGATTGTGGTGCTGCAGTGTGTGTGTGTACATGCATGCTTGTTTGTTCATCTGCGTGCTGGTCTTCAATAGTTGAGAATGTCCTTACAGTGATGTGACCAATAGATTCCTGGGACCTCAAGACCCCACCGTATCTGCCCTCAGGTCAATATATTGATTGGAAAGTGTATTACGAAATAAGAAATGTTACATGATCTAATACGTAATAAATGTTTTGAGAGTGATATCACATGCCGCACCCTAATTTTCATATTTTCCTGTTCGAATTCGCATCATCACATGGGCTACCACACACATTACCCGTTATACCTTATGAAGGGTGCACCTGGTGCAGACTGAGAATGTTCATCCCTACTCAAGCTTAATCGTGTGTGGGCGAAGTTGGACCGGATCTTCATCCAAATTTTACTGCAACGTTTGCCAAGCACATGGGTGCCAGAGCTCTTTCAGAGCCCTGCCCTTGCAAGCACAATGAGCACGCATGTTGGTGGCTCCTTGCATGTTGGTAGCCATGCCCATACAAGCATACAATTGTGATTCTGTGTGTATGTTTACGTGTCCTTGATAACCACACCCTTGCAAGCATTTTGGGGAACCTTTAATAGGTGTTGGCTGCCCCAAATGTTAGTGCGCTTTCTACTTGACGTGAGGCGTGCCACCTTTCACGAGGCGTGCCACCTTTCTCAGATTCCAACAATACCTTGGCGTTGGTTGGAGTGCAAAGACCTCATATGTGCTGTGATGTGGGAATGAGCAAGAACATTGGTGGTGGATCTGTGGATTTGAAAGAAGGGCATAGGCATCACACCATCAGCTCAAAGGATGTGCATCAGCTCAAAGGATATGCATCGGCTCAAAGGATGCATATGTTTGTTTTGCTGCGCAGACAGCGAGAAGCAAAAAAAGGGCGGTGAGGGTGTGCTGTCACCGATGGCGTCATTATACCAGCACAGGCATGGTTCCCACCCATGGGCACCTCCATGCTCGCGATGTCATTGTACAAAGCACATCACCACATGAAAAGAGTGTCTTTGTCGTGGCTGCGTGGCTCGGCGAGCTGCATCACTGTATGAAGCACGACATCTCACTTCAGAAGCATCACCGCCGTGGCTGCAGGGTCGGGGTTTCACGGGCCTGGGCAGTCCTGGGCACAGCGCCAGCAGCAATGGTGTGCCGGGGCTCAGCAGCTCCGCCCATCCCAGCACCAATGCTAATAACAGGAACAGCGGCATGAGCAGCGGACCCAGCTACTGGGGCGGTAGCACAGAGAGTGGGGGTGAGGAAGGTTCAAGCCCTGACGACTTTTGGGATGACAGGAATGGCGAGGGTGACCGGGTGCAACGTGGCGGCCAGAAGGGTGAGGCATGCATTCAAACACAATGTTTGTGTGTGTGTGTGTGTGTGTGTGTGTGTGTGTCCGTCACATGTGTGGGTGAAAGTATGTATGGGAGGGTACGGTGAGGGACGCGGACAGCCGCAATAAGCGGAGAGCCATAGAAGCATTAGCATCAGGGCTGTGAAAATACGCCGTCTTTCAAGATTCAGACCGTCTAAACGATTCGGTGACGGTTCGGTTCGGTAGAAATCGTCAAAAGACGCTTTCCAGAACAGACGGTGGCAAATCGACCAGTTCGGTTGCACCGTCAGGCTCATCTAAGCCACTCGTTGCTTGCATGTGCAAGCTGCGGCTCAAAGGCCACTCGGTGCTTGCAACGATGACACGAAAACACACAAAAAAATTACTCTTAAGCATCATGCAAGTCCAAACAAGTGCCAAACGTGCAAGGACTACCCTTGGGGGCACGAGCATGCCCACCCCTAGAGGTCTGATGGGGCTTCCCCCTACAGGCCTCAACACAGGGCTGCCTGGAAGGGGAGGAAAGGGAAAGGGCAAGAAGAATGCCTGGGTTTGGCAGCAGTATGTGCATAAGCCGGTAGGAAGCAAGGCCAGCAACAGCAGCAGCAGCAGTGCAGTGATGCAGGACAGGAGCAGAGCGGGACAGCAGCTGCAGGGGACGGTGATGAGAAAGAGGAGGAGAAGTTGCAGCAGAGCAGTGAGGCAATGGAGGTGGAGGGCAGTGGCTGAGCAGTGAAGGGGTGTTTGGGGAAGGGGTCTGGAGGGGTCCATGGAGGGGTCCATGGCTTCCCCAAACACCTGGCCAGTTCTGGTTTGAGGCAGCAGAATTGAGCCAATAGGGCTGCACTCTTGGCACTTTGGAATTCAGTCTTGGATTTGGCACACTCCAAGCAGCTCCAAGTGACAATTTTGTTTCTGCAGCAGATTGCTGGACCGAACCGTACACCGAACCGTTTTGCACCGTTTAGACGGTTTGAAATTTGAAAAATACTGTAAAAAAACGTACAAACCGAACCGAACCATAAATCGTACAGCGAACCGTCGATCGAACTTTCACAGCCCTGATTAGCATAGAGAGGACAGAGCAGGCGTGTGAGTGCGCTTGCAAGGCTGCCACCCTGGTGAGAAAGGCAAACAAATGCAGAAGTGGAAGGTGGGAATTGTATGCATGCTCACAAGGGGATGCTTGACCATAAAGTTGCTGAGTGAAGCATTCATGCTTGCTAGGAGACAGAAATGCAAGCATCATAAATGATGAGTGGAGAAAGTGTTGCGAGCACCACTTCAAGCTTGCCAAGATGAGTAATAACCTTTTTCGCCCGTCATTGACTGGATGTCTTGTGCCCAGGCTTCCCCAAAACTCACATCACACAAAGCTTGCAACGTGCAACCAGGAGTACCACAACAGCAGCCTCAAGTGTGCCCAGATGTCGGTCACACTCATTTGCCGTGCATGCACGTTTTTAAACACAGCACAACTGCACTGGTGTGAGCGAGGGTACTGGGTCCTGCTCACCGTTTCTCTGATTTGCATGGGCTTCGGATTTTGCTTGTTATGAAGTGTGCTGTTGAGATAGTGGGGGGGGGTAAGGTTGTTAAGATTCTTTGCAATGAAAGTGCTGTGTTATCAGGATGCAGTCTTGATGGGTGGAGCTCTACACATTCGATTTCACTTTTTGGGACCTCAACTCAGTTCATTGCAAAAACAAAACACGAGGCCCGTGACAATAAGACAAAGACCCATTGCTTGCGTTTTGTTAGCTGAACTCTTTAGGTGGTTGTCATGTCTCGACTGGGCCAGCTCTTGTGGTTGTCATGTCTCGACTGGGCCAGCTCTTGTGGTTGTCATGTCTCGACTGGGCCAGCTCTTGTGGTTGTCATGTCTTGGCTGGGCCCACCCTGGGAGGCCTGGCCTGGCCCCAAAATTAGAAAAGAGAGGAAAATTGCACAGGCATTGAGGAAACTTCCTCTATTAGGAAAGTGGAATCGCATTGGCCTCTATTAGGAAAACGGAATCACAAGGCGTGGGCCTTTTTCACCTGCAGAGGGAAACGAGGAATTAGTGAGGGTCAGGGTTACTGGTAGCACTGGTAAGCTATGGCTGGGTGTGTGGCATTTGTTTTTAATGGCAGTCTTTTGGTAGCAAGTGTGTGGGCATAATGCACAGAATGGTGTCTGCGGCCAGCTTTGTAACTACTCCAATGTCCATTTGCTGCCTCATGAAAGTCCCCCATAATTTGTATCAGCAAAGCTATGCGCGTACACACACGTGCACACACACACACATACACGTACACGTACACGCACGCACATGCGCGTGCACACACACACACACACACAAACAAACAAACAAACAAACAAACAAATAAACAAACAAACAAACAAACAAACAAAAATGCACGCGCACATGCAAACACACACACATGCATGTTTTCATAATGCACAGGGTCCCCGAGCGTGGACTCCCTGAATGTGAGCGTGGCCACCGGCATCCTACTGCACTCGCTGACAGCTGCTGCTGCACGGCACAGCACCAAACAAAGCAGCAATGGGCGCAGCTAGCCTGGAGCTTGTGTGATTACTCTGTTCCACGTTATGTACAAGCACCTTGTGTATACATTGCTAAATAACCTTAGGTCTTGGCCAGCTGCGCCTGAAGCCCTTGGTAATTTTGGTGACAGAAAAGCATAATACCTTGTGCAGTGAGCCTGGTTGGTGATCATTAGCCCTTGGGTCTCATCTCTTTTACACCTTCAAGGTGCAGCACAGCTCTCTAATCAGGGCCTGGAAGCTTATTAATGTTTTGAAAAAATGTTTAATGTTTCTCGTTTCTTTAAACTCAACTCTGCTCAATGCCGAAATCCTCTCATTATGATACTGTTCCTGGGGGCTAATGCTTTTGTGGATTGAAGTGAGATCGATGCTGGAAACCATCCAGGAAAGGAGAGAAGAGGATAGGAGAGGGTCCCCATGGTGGGGGCCTCCTTGCTGGAGTGTGCTTGTTCTTCCTCTTGGTCTGTGTGGTGTGGCCCTGCCTTTCAGGACAGGTGACCTTCATGCGTGCGGCCAGACTTGGACTGCGTAGTCTTTCTTTCTTTCCAAACCAGTAATGTGAAAACAGAGCAACATGAATGTTCTTAATCGCAGCGTTGCAAGTGAATAAACAAAGTGAAAGTAAATGTACACTGAACACCAGATCCACATTACCCGCCAGGTCCATATTGTGTGTTTGCACCCAAATAAACAACAGTACAGAGGAAGCTCTTCCTACGTGTATTGAGGGAAAGCAAACACTGTATCCAGTGCAAGGGGGGTTGGCCTACTGCCCGAGAATCTGGCTGGTAGGCTGCTGGTGAAACATTTTCATCCAGCATCAAAAAATTGAAACCAGTTCAGACAAAAATTTTGAAATTTTGTGCGAGTCATGATTTAGAAAAGCATTGACTCAAAATCAGTCAAAAAGTGAAAGCTCGCCCAGAAAGGAATAAAATCAGTGTTTGGAAGCTGCTTATTCTACAAACGAGAATTTTTCTGCAAGCGCTTCACCCTTATGTATTGGCTCAGCACGTGTAATGTAATAAGTCCTAGGTTTGACTCAACTACTTTCATTCTGATCCGCTGCTTCAAGGATCCACGTCAGGCCTAGAGCCTATTATTAGGGTTGATTGGGTGCCGTAGTGCTTGCCTGCATAGCAACCTGTACAAATTATGTCCTGGCTCAGACGTCACTTCACATCTCTGTAGCCTCTGATTGCCAGGGTTTGGGACCTACAGGGCGGGGTTTGCAATGCACAACTCTTGGGACACAGTCATCTAGTCACCAGTGTTGCCATCAACCTGGATCCCTGCCTCTGTGTGTCTGGATCTGGTGACAAGACAGTCAGGTACCCCATGCTTCCTCTACCAAAATGATCAACCACCTTTTAGAAAGTTTTTTTGCCTTAGGTGTCAAGGTACACTTAGTTTCTCAAAATCTCTCCTGAGTCCTTTAGGGAGGGCTGCAGTGCTCTACTTTTGAAGGATCTACAGACTCCTAGAAATCATATGCACATTCCAAAGGTTCTTTGCCTCCAGGCCGTAAGGAGGTTGATGGTGGTGGAAAGGCTGCTTTTATACATTGCTGGTACAAGGGCGAGGTTTTGCTTTTGGATGTTCATCTGAGCCAACTGCATCAAGGTTGCCATGCCGGCCGGGCTTTCCTACTTGTTATGTAAGCTCCCTGCTGCATGTGAGCTGCCGCCCATTAAAGCTGGCTCACTTTTCTTTTTCCACCATGAAATAAAGTAGCAAATGCGATGAAGTGAAGTACCAGAGGTGCTTCTCTTCCTGGATTTTACTGACTGTGTTTATATTTATGTTCTGTTGCAAATGTGCATCTCCAGGGTTTGGGACTTGCAAAGCGGAGCTTGCAAGGAAGAACTGAGGAAACTACCAGTGTTTACATCAGCCTGGATGCCCGCGTCTGTGTGTATGCATCTGATGACAAGACAGTCAGGTGTGCCTCGTTTATTCTACTTGGTGGTCGTATACGCTGATTGGGCGTATTTGTTTTTGCCAAATAATGGTTACAATGCAACAATGTATGGGAGGGTCTTTCCTGCCTACGGAGTCCTTCTTTTTCTTCCTTACGATGCAGAGTGACCTTTAGCCGAGTCGTTTGGCTGATCAGCTTGTGGCTGGTCTCTGCCAGCCAGAAATTACTCCAGAACCTTAAACATGAAAAAGGAAGGCTTTACATATCACCCATGAAGTAAATGGAAAAGAAATTGTGCAACAACTCGATGCATCACAAGAGGTAGCATTTTATAGAAATATTTCAGAAAGGTGCAAACAGCAAGTGATATTTGCAGCGCAAAGAGCGTGTGCTACATCTTGAGATTAATGACAAGGTCGTCTGTCACATGCAGAAGTTCCATCCTGGCAAACTACTAATTCAACTTTCGACGTATGAGCACGAAACCAGCATCTACACATATTATGCACAACTTGCTTAGGGAAAACCAGGAAAAGGTACCAAGGGTGCATAGGAACAAGTGTTACATGCATAAGGGGTATAAATTAAAGCAAATAGTAAGCATACTGCTGTTTCTTCTGGGATCCACGGACTCAGCTTTTCTCAACACTCCTTTCAATCAAGGGTTTCACTCAAAAATATGCCTTCAGATTCAAGATGTCTTCCACCTCTGCACACTGCCCATTTTGCAGCAAAATGGACAGCTTAAACCACTTTGCCCCTAGATGTCACATCTAAATAGACCTTATAAGACGGTCTCAACCCAACAATGAATGAGATGCACACCAAAAGGCGCTATGATGGCCTTAGCTTCTGTGTTAAAGCCCTCAGCAAAGGTAGATATGGCTCATCCCTTTTTGGTATGGATGCCTGCCGCAAAGAGATGCTCCTGGATCAGGGTGTACAAGTCCTTGAGAATATCTCCCGAACTATACCTGACTGTTTTTTTTCCAATGGTACTGGCCATATGCCCGACACCACAGCCATTCTGATACTGTCTTTGTGCAACCTATCCCAGGAAGATCTGTCCACATTGATCCTACCAAGATCCCTCCTCAAGACAGGTACATGCGTCTTGTTGGATTTTAATTCTGCCCTGGTCCCAAACCTTTCTCCACTCTGGAAGCTGCAATCGCCCAGCATGCCAACACTTTAACAAGGCTCAAAACCCGCAGCTCAAGAAACCCTCACAGGAATAACAAGGTGACCTTGCACATCGTCTTAGTTGGTGTGGCAGGCACTATTTATGACAGCTACACCATTAAACCTCCTATCAAATTGGGTTTAATCTGTCAGGCTGAGAAAGTGACGCAGCCATAACAGTGTCTTGATATCCCATGACTAGGACGAAAGAGGCGCACTGGGCATGCTGGCAAGATTATTCCTGTAAATGGTGTTTAGAGAAGAGAGAATGTTGATGCTGTGGCGTACAGCAACTAGCAGATTCACTGGAGCCCCCAGGGTTTGGCAAGCAGAATCTCTTGTGCAAGTTCTAGAGAGTCGGCGCGACCCTCACTAACTCAGGTCCTTGTGCTTTCTTGCTCTTACTAGACTGCGCTGCATGCACTAATGCTGGACACACACTTAACTGGGGGTTGCTGCTGTTCTTTTTTTCCTAGGGCTTGGGGATCTTTAGCCTGACATGGTTCAGAGATTATTGGGTTCTACTATAGCTTCTTACAAGGCTACTGGTGAGAACAACACAGTTCAAGATGGCACTATAACGAGTGCTATCTAATGTCCTCTAAACGCAGCCACAGCTGCTCAATCACAGGTTTAAACTAACTCAACTAACTCAACTAACTTGCAGCACACTCTCATTGCAGCAGACTCTCGTCATGACAAACCAGACAGAAGGCTAAATAATTAGCTTCCAAGTTAAGTTGCCATGCTAGCCAAAGATTAACAATTGTTATTAACACCAGACATGCACTCCATTTCCAGGGGACTTGGGGGGGGAGGGTTGCTGGGCGCGTGGCGGAGGAGAGCAGGAGAAGGAGAATCCGGGCATCCAGGAGCATGGCGGCCAACCCTCCAGATCTTCATTAGCTCTGTTTATGGCTTTCTCGTAGGCTAGCTCTAACAGATTTGTGGGCAGGCACCCCGCTTGTCCAGCAAGAAGCGCTCCTCACATCCCTCATCAACAAACAAGCCCCATGGGTAGCTGCCCTGAAAGCACCTTAAGCAGAAGGCCTGGAATGTGGGACAGCATTAGCAGAGGGGTGGAGTCTGTTATTGGAGCTATGTGCGGGGTGGCACAACGGGTTGCTGCACGCTGGACTGGCAACTCTGGAGCTCCAGCTTGGGATGTGGCAGTGCCCCTGGGGCGCAACAACCCGCCTCCTGAGCAGCTTTTCCGTCAAGGTGCTGAGTCTTGGTGGATGCCTGAACCTGATGTGATGGAACTGCCTGATGCAGCTGCCCTGTGCCCTATTGTTTGCGAGCACATGCGTAAGCTGAATGCTAGGACATCCCCTGGTTTTTATGCTGTTGCTGCACCCTTCATTAAGTACGCTGAAAAGAGGGTCCCAGCAGTTAATGGTAGAGGCACGGATAGGATGAATGTTTTGGCTCCTTACATTGCACGTCTGTTTGCTGCCATGATGGAGAGGGCTGAGATTCCAGCTTGTTGGAAAGTGGCTAAGATAACTCCTCTTTACAAGAAGGGCTCTGTGCTGGACCCAGGGAATTATCGCATGCTCGCACTAAGTGGCACCCTGTACAGGCTGTATGCTAACGTTCTTAGGGAGGTGGTCACTGGGTGGTGTAAAGACAAAAACAAGATTCCAGACACTCAATTTGGTTTCTACCCTGGCCGTAACACTTTGCAGCCCATATTCATTTTGCGGCACTTGTAGCATGCTGCTCAGGTCAAGCGCCCAAATGCATCCCCAAGGCTGCATGCAGCTTTTATTGGTTTCAAGCAGGCATACGATACAGTTCCTAGGGAAGCTCTTTGGACTCACCTGCAGCGCATTCGTATGCCTGCGTGCCTGTCGGCTGTCATTAAAAGCATGTATGCTAATGATGAGTATATCTTGGTGGATGGCTGCAAGCAAGCTCGTGTGCGCCCCCATTTTGGAGTTAAGCAAGGCTGCCCACTTTCCCCTTATTGTTCTCCTTGTACATCAATGACGTGGACTGCTTGGCAGAAACTGTGCAAGGGGCTGTTACAGGCACCAGGGACGTTCGAGTCACCCACATGCTGTATGCAAAAGAAAAGAAAAAGTATGCAGGCAGTAAAGACACTCCCCGCATCAATTAAGGAAAAGGAGATACCTAGGGCCGAGGCACCGTGTATCCCCTTCACCAAGAGAAACAAGAAAGAAGTCAATGGGGATGCTGTATGCAGACGATCTGTGCCTCACTAGTAAGCTCCAACTGATGTTAGATAGGCTACATACGTATGCTCAGCGGAAAGGGTTGGTGATCAATACTGCCAAGTCTGAGATTGTGCACTTTAATTCAAAGGGCGATAATGTGCCAGTTTTCACGTTAAGTGGAGCTTGTTTGGCGTGTGCAGATTCTTTTAAAAATATGGGCATGCTGTTCACAAAACAATGCAACCCGCAAGCCACTGCTGAGTCCATGTGTGCCCCTTTCCTAGCTGGTTGTAGACGGATTAGGCAATTCGCATCTGAGCACCGCCTGACAGACAGGCCGCATACCATGCTCTGTGTCACGACGAGAGTCTGCTGTGCTGAGAGTGTGCTGCAAGTTAGTTGAGTTAGTTGGACAGTGGTATTTATCCTTGTGGCAACACAGCTGAGGCTGTGTTGAGAGAACCTTTACTTCACGTAGGAACTCGTAGTAACACCATCTTGTTCTTATCATCTTTGTAAACCCAGTCAAGCCCCTAATGAAGTAGCCCATGTGTGAGTAAGCTCACCTAGCCTTTGGAGGAGGAAGCCAGCAGTGCCACGCCAGTTAAGTGCATCAGTCCAGCATACGAAGCTCAGCCTAATTACCAATAGCATCATCCAGCAAGCCAAGCAAGCAAGAGTCAAGCCGACTCTCCAGAATCTGCATCATATCTGTCAGTAGCTAGAATCTCCAGCCAAACCCGCTTGTTGCTGTACGCCACAGCATCAACACCTCTATCTGGTCATGGGATGTCAAGACACTGTTATGGCTGCGTCACTTTCTCAGCCTGACATCTGGCTGACTAAAGCATATGCTCTCCCTGCTAGCATGTATGCATGCCAGATTTGGGGCACTAGATTTATGAAAGAAGGAGCTGAAATGGACTGTCCTTGGCAAACTGTACATTTGTGCTTATTGAAGCGTATCCTTGGAGTAAAGCGCACCACTCCTAATTGGTCTGTACTGCTCGAGTGTGGGCATGAACCTTTACAGTTCTATTGGTTTCGTGCAGCAGTTAGGTTTTACAATGCTTTACTGCGCAGCAACAGCACTACACTCAGTAAGGTACTGCAAGCAGATGTTGAAATGAGCAGTCTTTCCCATAAATGCTGGACTTCATAATTTTTGGCTGCCTGCACAGGCTTGGACAGGTGCAACGTGTTTACTCATTGTGTTCGGTCAGGGCAGCCTATAGTCATGAGGGAGTTTGTTGTTGATCTGAGAAAAAGGCTGTGAGGTGTATGGAATGCTGATGCCTTGGCAGAACATGGTGAACACATGAGCAAATTAGCCAAGTATCATCACTGGATGGCACTTCCTTTGAGGACCTTGTCTGTTCATGGCGCGCCCTTTTCTGTCCCCAGGTATTTGCATCTTGATTTGGGCAAGCGCGCGCTAAGAAACATAGCACAGTTTCGCTTACATGCTCATACCTTAAAAGTTGAGACATCACTTTGGCAGGAGCACACATCAACTTGTGATAGGTGTGACCAAGGAGAACTCCAAGATGAAAAGCATGCGGTGTTCCGTTGTTCTTGCGCTTCTGTGTGTTCTCTTCAAAGGACTTATGCACAGTTATTTTCTGACTTCCCCTCTTCTCATAAAAAAAGTCTACGCTAGCCAAAAGGCCGCGTGCATTAAGGAAAGGTTCCCTGACTAGCAAGCTAGAAAGGGTCTCACCAAAGGGCCCTCAAACCTAAACTAGACACAGCTAGCCTAGGAGAAAGCCAGAAACAGAGCTAATGGGGGTCTGGAGGGTTGTCCGCCATGCTCCTGGACGCCCGGACTCTCCTTCTCCTGCTCTTTACTGCCACGCGCCCAGCAACCCCACCCCTAGAAGTCCCCTAAAAATGAAGTGCATGCCTTGCGCTAATGATAGTTGTTAATCTTTGGATAGCATGGCAATTTAACTTGGATGCTAGTAAATTGGCCTTTTGCCTGGTTAAACCCAAGTTGAGGAGAGGTTTGATGGTGTAGTCATTATAGATAGTTCCTGCGACACCAACTAAGATGATGTGTAAGGTCACATTCTTGTTTCTGTTTGGGTTCCTCAAGCTGCGAGTTTTGAGCCTGATTATGGTGTTGGTATGCTGGGCAGATGCAGCTTCCAGAGTGGGAAAGGGGTTGGTACCAGGGCAGAATTTAAATTCAACAAGATGAATGTCCCTGTCTTGAGGAAGGGTCGTAGTAGGATCAATGTGTGACTTCCCCTCTTCTCATAGAATTTTTCTGGACGATTCAGGTACTTTCTACTATTCTCAAGCTAACTCTGAAGATGTTTTTCATTTCTTGCAGAAGCAAACTAATGAGACTTATCGTTTTATTTCCGATCTCATGAATATTTTTTGTGCAGTTGGAACAGTTGAGCAGGCCTAGCAGCCAAACTACCTGGCTGAAGGTCAAACCCCATTGTAACTTGTAACTTATGGCTTTCTCCTAGGCTAGCTCTGTCTAGTCTAGTTACTGCCTGGACAATCGGGGGGACCTTGACCGGCGGGACCTCCCTAACCCTAACCCCAGCCCTAACCCCTACCCTAAACCAAAGCCTAACCCTCAACCTAGCCCTAAACGTCGGGGGGGGGGCCCCGCATACCAGCATGCCAAGGGACGAAGCACTGTATAGCCCCTACATCGAGAGCGCTTTTCTTTGTGGTTTCATAAGTTGGATAGGAGGCTCAATGCCACATTGTTTGAAACGATGACACGTGTGCACATGACTGCAACTGAAATTGCACAGTGCCTCAGCGCAATGCAGACTTGCCCTTAGTAACTTATTCTGAGGGGCTGGGAGGCTATCACTCTGAAAATCCAAACTCCTTGTCTGGAGCTTGATCAGAGTCAAGGCTTTGCAGTCAGCAAATTAGAAGCAAGGCCGAGGTCAAAGACAAAACGCATTCCACAAGGTTAATACTTTGGACATAGAAAAGCCTACCTTATAAAGAGTAGAAAGTTGTACACCATCAGAGGGCCTCAAACATGATCATTGAAAAAACTGCAAAAGTGCCTGTGGATCAGAGCGTGCAGTTGCACACCACCAGAAGGCCTCAAACATATATAGAAACAAGTCTGTGCTTGGATTAGAGCATGCACGTTCGCACGCGTAGGGTAGCTGTTTCCATGAGGGGGTGTTGGGGATGACTGCAGGGGCGTGCAGTGGTGTGCTTGGGTCAGAGCGTGGAGTTGCGCTCCATCAGGTCCAGCGCGGCTGTCAAATCCAAGCACACAGACCGTAGCGCTGCCCACTGCAGCAACGACAGTGCCCCCGGCGCATCCCTCAGCGCAGCCTGCAAAGCACGCAAAAAGGTGAGACTCACTGTCAGTGCCAGCACTGACTGCTAGGCCTTCCCTGATTGCACACTGATTGTTGCCCAGCGCAAGCTGTCAACTTTTTGCGGAGCCTGCAAAGCATGCAAAAGGGTGAGACTCACTGCCAGTGCCAGCGGATTACTGATCGGTCTTTCCTGAATGCTCCCCGGCTCTTGACCAGCAAAGGCTATTAACTTATAGCGCAGCCTGCAAAGCATGCAAATAACCCCAAGACCAAGCATGGCAGATCGGCACTGCTTGATGACCATGACCACTGCGCCATGAAAAGTATTTCGTGGCCACCCCCTCAGCACAGCCTGAGAGCCGAGTCCCATGACAGCCGCAAATGCCAACATAAATTTCACTTCTTCCTGTCTTCTTTTCACTCCTTTCCTTGCGGAATCAATGCTCACCATTGGTTGGCAATCCACGACTACTCCCTTATCGTGCTGTTTTCATTGCTGCCTCTTTGCATTGTGTGACTTGTGACACAGTATGCAGCCAAAGGCCCCTGCCACTGCAACACAGCATGCGGTGATCAGCATAATTATAGGGTTGGAAGTACCTAGCAGCGGGCCTGATCCATCTGTTCTACTCACCTCGAACGAACTGCAGCTCAAGCACAGCACTTAACACTCACCTCAAACGCACTGTGCCTCAGGCACAGCATTGTGCACTCGTTTGAAATGCGTTGCAGCTCACGCACAGCACTTTGCACTCACCCTCAAATGCGTTACGGCTCAGGCACAGCACTGTGCACTCACCCTCAAATGCGTTACGGCTCAGGCACAGCACTGTGCACTCACCCTCAAATGCGTTACGGCTCAGGCACAGCACTGTGCACTCACCCTCAAATGCGTTACGGCTCAGGCACAGCACTGTGCACTCACCCTCAAATGCGTTACGGCTCAGGCACAGCACTGTGCACTCACCCTCAAATGCGTTACGGCTCAGGCACAGCACTGTGCACTCACCCTCAAATGCGTTACGGCTCAGGCACAGCACTGTGCACTCACCCTCAAATGCGTTACGGCTCAGGCACAGCACTGTGCACTCACCTCGAATGCACTGCGGCTCATGCA